>JBBPBX010016119.1:34638-48584 GCA_038048925.1 Garcialebias charrua | reverse complement strand
AGTTTGCATGTTCTCTTCGTGTATGTGTGAGTTTTCTTAGGGTACTACAGTTTCCTCCCACAGAACAAAAACATGCATGTTAGACTGATTGGTAACTCTAAATTGTCCCTAGGAGAGCGTGAGAGAGTGAATGGTTGTTTGTCTCTATCCGTGGCGGGCTGAGCAGAGTTGGGGCTGAGTAGAAGCAGTGCAAATGGACAATATGTGTCCCTGTGATGGACTGGAGACCTGTCCAGGGTGTCCCCCGCCTCTCACACAGTGTTAGCTGGATATGGGCACCAGTGACCCCTGTGACCCAAAAAGGAAGAAGCAGGTAAAGATAATGGATGGATGGATGGATGGATGGACGGACAGATGGATGAATGAAAGGATGGATGAATGAAAGGATGGATGGATGAAAGGATGGATGATGGATGGATGGATGGACAGATGGATGAATGAAAGGATGGATGGATGGATGGATGAAAGGATGGCAGAATGGATAGATTGAAGGATGGATGGAAGAATGCATGGATGGCTGGAAGGATGGATGGATGATGCATGGAAGGATGATGGATGGATGATAGAAGGATGATGCATGTAAGGATGGATGGATGGATGAATGAAAGGATGGAAGAATGTGTGTATTGAAGGATGGATGGAAGAATGAATGGATGGCTGTAAGGATGGATGGATGGATGGATGGATGGATGGATGATGCATGGAAGGATGATGGATGGATGATAGAAGGATGATGCATGTAAGGATGGATGGATGAATGAAAGGATGGAAGAATGGATTGATTGAAGGATGGATGGATGGATGGAAGAATGCATGGATGGATGTAAGGATGGATGGATGGATGATGTATGGAAGGATGATGGATGGATGATGGATGGATGGATGGAAGAATGGATATATTTAGCACTTTGAGATTTTTGGTAATGAAAAGTGCGTTATAAATTAAATTCATTATTATTATTATTATTATTATTATATTGAAGGATGGATGGAAGAATGCATGGATGGATGGAAGGATGGATGGATGATGCATGGAAGGCTGATGGATGGATGATAGAAGGATGATGCATTGAAGGATGGATGGATGATGCATGGATGATGGATGAATGAAAGGATGGAAGATTGGATAGATTGAAGGATGGATGGAAGGATGCATGGATGGATGTAAGGATGGATGTAAGGATGATGGATGGATGATGGATGGATGGATGGATGAAAGGATGGAAGAATGGATATATTTAGCACTTTGAGATTTTTGGTAATGAAAAGTGTGTTATAAATTAAATTCATTATTATTATTATTATTATATTGAAGGATGGATGGAAGAATGCATGGATGGATGGAAGGATGGATGGATGATGCATGGAAGGCTGATGGATGGATGATAGAAGGATGATGCATTGAAGGATGGATGGATGATGCATGGATGATGGATGCATGAAAGGATGGAAGATTGGATAGATTGAAGGATGCATGGAAGGATGGATGGAAGAATGCATGGATGGATGGAAGGATGGATGGATGATGCATGGAAGGATTATGGATGGATGCTAGAAGGATGATGCATTGAAGGATGGATGGATGGATGGATGGATGGATGATGCATGGATGATGGATGAATGAAAGGATGGAAGAATGGATAGATTGAAGGATGGATGGAAGGATGGCTGGAAGGATGATGGATGGATGATAGAAGGATGATGCATGTAAGGATGGATGGATGGATGGATGGATGGATGATGGGTGGATGATAGAAGGATGATGTATGTAAGGATGGATGGATGGATGGATGGATGGAAGGATGATGGATGGATGATAGAAGGATGATGTATGTAAGGATGGATGGATGGATGGATGGATGGATGGATGGAAGGATGATGGATGGATGATAGAAGGATGATGCATGTAAGGATGGATGGATGGATGGATGGAAGGATGATGGATGGATGATAGAAGGATGATGTATGTAAGGATGGATGGATGGAAGGATGATGGATGGATGATAGAAGGATGATGTATGTAAGGATGGATGGATGGATGGATGGAAGGATGATGGATGGATGATAGAAGGATGATGTATGTAAGGATGGATGGATGGATGGATGGTCGATGCAGAGATTTGTCGTAAGTAGTTTTCCATTAAAAAGTGAACAAATGGGAACCTTTATTTTCTTTTACTGTTTTGTTGTTTTCCAGAAGTCAAACTATTTTCTAGAACAGAATATAGGTATAAAGAAAAAAGACACAAACTGTAAATATTAATTTTAGCTTTCCATTTTATTTTATCATTCTGAAAACTGTCAAGTTTGACTGATTGTTGAAAATAATATTCAAAATGTTCCATGTAACTACAGCTAATATTGTCTAAAGTTTTAACAGTTAAATATTTGGCACCAAGAGAAGTTAAACTGCCTTTAAATACTATTAATATTAATATTATTGAATATTTTTCTCCCAGAGTTTCCTGAAAGGCTTGTTGACCAAAAACCCCCAGAAGCGCTTGTCATGGCCCAGCCTCCTGCATCATCCTTTTGTTGCCGACGGCGTTTTAGGTGATTCTTTTACACCAAACTATTCTAACATGTTTCATTTGAGCTCATCCGCACGTTTGACCGATGTTCCTGCAGTGCTGTCAGACACCGGCGTCTTCAGCCCTTTGACCGCCCCCCTCAGCCCAGACGTCCTGGCGCTGAAACTGAAGCAAGCAGCAGAGAAGTCCGCGCCGACGTCCGGGGAGAGCCGGTTACTGCAGAAGGTCCGGGAGCAGAGGGAGAACAAGAGCAAACCAGAGGTGCGTGACAGCTAGGGCTCTAGTGATACAATAATCTCACGATACGATACACGATATTCTGCTCACGATACAATATATATTGCGATATTCAGCAAACGAAATAATTCAATACACTTTTGCGATTTTCTGAAAGATTTTAGAGGGACAAAGTGATATTGGTGACATTTTGTGACTGTTATAGACTTGGATTGAATTAATTTAACTGAAAACTGATTAAAAGCACCAACTACACAATACAGGTAGTCCCCGACTTACGAACGAGTTCCATACCTTCGGGCCATTTGTAACTCGAAAATGACGTAAGTCGGATCACATACAAACATTTTTTTATTTATTTTTTTATAAATAAATAAATGCACAGTACTGTACAGTTACCAAGCACTTAGCCTATCCTAACACAGTTTTTAAAGTGCGACTAAACCCAAAATTAACTTTTTTTAGCTGATAAACTCCCTAGAATGTGTTTAAAATGTTATCTAGCACTATGGCTGTGTTTATTCTCACATAATTGTGCATATCTGTGTAAATTGGCAATATTTGGCAATATTTGGTCTAAAAATGTGTTTACGGTAGTTCTATGGGTTGAACTGGTGGATTACACCTTAATTTTCTTATTTGTGCAAACGCTCATGTGTGACATGTCTGCTCATGTGTGATGTCACACAGGTGGTTCAAGCAGAGCCAATCCCCTGCAGAGATGAGAAGTGCATACCTTATATGGAAATGCTGCATTTCACTCCTGACAAGCGGTTTTATTTTTCTTTTCATTTTCATTTTTTTAGGCCTTTGGTTTTGGATGGAATGGGTGGAATAGATAAATACATCTACATGTTTATTCTTTGTTGTTGCTTGGTGTATGTTGTTGGCTAGAGGTTTAATTTGTTTTAGGTTGTTGCAGGTGGAGGCGTGAACAAAAGCACAACTCTACCTCCACCCCTCCTTGTCTCTCGACACGCCCATTTTCAGGGAGATTTTGGAAGGAGGAGTTACCGTCTCAACCTGGGTTTAGTCTCACTTTAAAGATGAAGGAGTGAGTTGAATTGTCTCCCTTTCACATAAAGGGAGCTAGCTCCCTTTATGTGAATGGAGCCTGCTATGGAGGAGGGAGACAATTCAACTCACTCCTTAACTGTGTTAGGATAGGCTAAGTGCTTGGTGACTGTACAGTACTGCACAGTTATTCATTTATAAATTATTATTATTATTTTTAATGAGATGCGTGACATAAGTCCAAAACGTTGTAAGTCAGGGGTGTCGTAAGTCGAGGACTACCTGTACCTGGCTCTGGTTGGACATGGACACAGACTTAATGTCGACAGCTGGACAAAATGAATCAAAGAAGTGGTGAGAAAACATGTTTCTTTTAATTGAAACGGTAAAAACTGTAGCTTACATGCATTTGTAAATTAAATAAAGTGCACCAAGTGCCCTGCTCTGAATAGTTTGAAACCTTTTTAACCTCGACACTTAACATCTGAAGGATACTAGTGGCTGGATGACCTAATCACTCTCCCGGCGAAGCAAGCAGTGAGTGAGCAGGGTGACAGTTGGATGTTACAATACTTTTTTTTTGATGTTACGATACTTGTGGATGAATATAGATTTTTTTCTAGGAAAGAAAAAAATCGATATATAGATTGCGATATCAATATTATTATACAGCCCTAGTGACAGCAGCAGCAAATGGAGTCATCGGTTTATTTCATGTCGTCATGGAGCTTTGTTGTAAATTTACAGAAAACGAAGGACGGAACTGAGAGGGCCCACTCCGCATGCACGAACACGTGTGTCTCCAACCCCCGCTCCGGTGAAATTCCTGACACCTCAGGTCAATTTGTCGCGACAGCTGCCAATCAAAGCACACATCTGAAGAGTCAGAGTCATACTAGATCAAAACAAAGGTATTTTTAATTGATCCCCTCCCAACATATGTAAATACGTGCAACTAAAATATCCTCAGCCATTTGTTTCTGCAGGGGGCAGATCAGCAGAGACTACGAACAGGAGTTCCCCTCCGTGGAGGTCGGACCGAGATTCGTGCGTAGAAACGGCGACGACGCGCTGCACAGGCAGCCGCTCGCTCCGGTAATTAAACCCGTGTTTATCCGTGTCCTCTCTTTAGCAGCAGATTGATTAAAGAGACGTTCTTCTGTAGAGGAAACGCGCCTGGCAGGATCTCTCACTTCCTGTTCTCTCAGGATGTTGGCAGTCAGGAGCACTGGGAGGACCTCGTGCAGGCTTCAGATCCCAGCAGGCCGCAGAGAAAGCAGCTGAACTACAGCGACATCATCCCTCAAGTCAAATCTAAAGTCGCAGCATTTCAAGCTCAGGTAAAGAGGTGAACATCTCGACCAGACGTTTAAAAAGTCCCTCCAACACCACTTCATGGTTCTTCTTTGTTCAGCTCACTGGTGGCGTTGTAAAAGACGTGCAACAGATTCACCGACCGCTGAAGCTCCTGCGTAATCTGATTCTGACGCCCGAGTGGTCGGATGATTTCGGCCGTGAGCTCGGACTGCCACAGCTCCTCTTCCATCTGATCCACGATTCTGTTGCAAACCCAGATTTCATCCAGGTCTGTCTCTGTCGTGGAAACATCACAGCCGTCAGTGCAGCTGTGTCTCTGAGCGTTCTGTACTTCCTCTCGCCCTCAGTGCCAGTGGAGCGTGCCGGTCCTGGGAGAAGCTCTAGCTTTGCTCCTGGTCTACTGGGAGGCTCACAGTGACTGGGTGTCAGGGGAGCCCAGGTCAGCTATGAAACATTCACACCATTGTACTTTGATCCATTTTTCTTCCGTACGGTTTTCAGAATCTTTCTCCTTTCACAATTTTTGTTCTATTTCAACAAATCATAAATCAAAACATTCAGCTCTTCCTGAACAGTCCAGTTATGACTTTTGGTATTGATGCAATTGTATCTTTTTGAAATAGTTAGCCGTTTCTGTCACTTTTTTTCCTCATAGAAAATGAAAAGAGCTAATTTTACAAAATTTACATCCTTAAAATCTTTAGATGTGTTTACAACCTTTTACTGCTCCTTTCACATTTTGTTCTGCTTCAGCTTCTTTCTGCTTCTTTCTGCAAATTTAATCATTTTCAACTACTTTCAGCTACATTCAGCTCTTTTTTCACCTGTTTTGTGCTTGTTTCAGGATCTTTATGCTAACAACATATTTTTGCTTCTTCTTACTTCTTTCTGCTAATTTCAGCTTGGTATGCTCCTTTCAGCTTATTTCGGCAAAGTTCAACTACTATTTAGCTGTTTCATGCTAATTTTTAGCTTTTTCAGCTAATTCCACTTTTGTTGCACTCATTTAAACTTTTTCTGCCAAATTTAGAAAAAAAATGCTTTCTCCACTTCCTTCTGGTCATTTAAGCTTCTTTCCGCCTTTTTAGCTGCTTTCAGATGGTTTTATGCTAATTTCAGCTTTTTACAAGTAATTTTCACTTTTTTGTGCTCATTTCTGCTTTCACCCTTATTGGGCAAACACGTTCTTTCTGCTTTCTTCTGCTAATTTAAGCTTTTTCTACATTTTCAGCTAGTTTTATTTATTTTTTTATTTTTTAGCATATTTTAGTCATTTCAGCTGTTTTCAGATAAATTCAAGTTGTTCATGGTAATTTCTGCTACTTTCAGCCTAATTAAAGTATTTATGCTAATTTCAGCTTGTTGTGCTCTTTTCAGCTTATTTCTGCTAGTTTCACTTATTTCAGCTACTATTTAGCTGTTTATGCTAATATTAGCCTTTTCAGCTAATTCCACATTTTTTGCACTCATTTCAACTTTTGTGTTCTTTCTGCTTTCTTGATTTACGCTTGTTCTACAGTTTCAGCTACGGTTCAGCAAGTTTATTTATTTTTTGCTAATTTCAGCTGTTTTTCAGCAAGTTCTTCAGCAATAAGCATTCACACTTAGCCTGGTTAAAACCAGACCCTTGTCCTTCACTTCGCTTTGTACTAGGGTCTGGGATTTCTCCCATAGACAACGATTTCTCCGGTCGATTTTTGACCGGACCAATCAGAGAACAGAAGGCGGAGTTTTGAACGACGTCGACTGACGTCGTCAGTTAAAATGGCTGCCGCCACGAAGGAATTTTCATGAAAACAAGGTAAAAAACTATTATTTCTTTGCTGAGAAAAAATATATTTCTTAGCTGACGTTATATCAGAAGTGTTCCTGAGCTTAACAGTTCCTAAATCAATTCACGAAATGGTCAAATCTGCTGGATTTAAATTGTTTCGGTTTGACATTTTCCAAACAGCCTCGGGTGCGCTACGAAAATAAATTATAAAAAATCGAATTTTATCTCAAATGTTTCATCTAGGCCAACAGTCAGTAAATTAGAGCCATATAATTACACACTGGTAGCAGAAAAAATATCCACCGAGTGGTTTCTGAGCTATTTATCTGATAGCCTGGACCTCGCCAGGCTAAACTAACAAAACTCCGCCTTCTGTTCTCTGATTGGTCCGGTCAAAAATCTGACCGGAGAAATCCTTGTCTATGGGAGAAATCCCAGACCCTAGTACGAAGCGAAGTGAAGGACAAGGGTCTGGTTTTAACCAGGCTAATTCACACTGCATTTACACAGGAAATGCAATTTCTCTAGTTTTGTTTTGCTTGTTTGTTGTAAATGGACTTTCACCGAGCACGTCTCTTCCGCTTGTCCCGCAGACTGGAGGAGTTCACCAAGCCCCTCGTCACCATCCTCACCCAGTCAAACCTCATCGCTCTTGCAGTAAGTTTCCTCGTTTTTTCAAAGATGCTCTTCAACGACTGCGACATCGTGAAACACGTCGGAAGCTCTTTTTTTAAACGCACGCCGAAAGCGGGAACGCTTTATCGCACAGTCTCTGTCCATCTGTAATTTAACAAAACTTCATACACATCTGCATCGTCACTAGACGGAGTGCTGTGTACACTTTTCGTCATCACAACTTCAAGGTCAAGGTCACAAATCAAGGTCATAGGTAAAACAAGGTGTTTGTCCTGCCCATACCTTCTGATCTGCTCAAGTCGAGTCAAATTTATAAAGCACATTGATAAACAGCAGTTGTTGCCAAAGTGCTGAACAACAAAAGACAATGGCAGAAATCAAAAACGCAAACAAAAATTAATTAAAAGCGTCAAAAGAAAATAAACACAAAACAATAAATCTAAAAAAGCTAAGTCTGGTCCTCTGGACATTCAAAAAACAAAACAGCAAAAAAACTGTAGAAACGTTTCGTCTTTTGTCCGTGATTTTAGCTTTTTTAGATTTTTCTACCTGGATTATTGAGCATGCATCAGGGTACAAAACAATAAAATACTAAAACCACTCCCACTGGGCTAAAGGTCAGTGGAAACAGATGTGCTGCTCCAGATAAGTTAATGAAATTTGATGCACATGGACATCACCATATGGAGGACTGTGTTCACTTTTAATCAACCCAGCTTCAAGGTCAAGGTCACAGCTCAAGATCAAAGGCAAAGCAATGTCTTTGCTTTGTTTGGACCATTGCCATAGACTGGCTGTATGTTTGTCAGCAGGTGTGTAAAGTGTTGTACGCATTCATTTTGCTGATCTTTAGCGTTTAAAGCTTGACGTTTGTTTATTTTCTAAGTGCTGTCGTATGTTGATGATATTTTGTTTTTAAGAAAGCTCGTGCACCTCTTCATATATTTGTGTTTCTTAGTTGTGATCCAGTGTGATCTTTGATCTGTGTGTGTGTGTGTGATCTGTTTTAGCCTTTAGCTGCTTCTGTTTTGTCTCTCTTCACGCAACACGGTGTCGATGTGCCCGTTGAGCTCGAGGATTTAACCTCCGCGCTGGAAACTCCTCTGCCCGACTCACCTGAGGTACTTTGTTCCTCCGCCGTGTTTTCACGTGTCACACAACAGTGATTTTCAGTCACTCTGCGTTGTTTTTCTCTGTCTGCGTCGACAGGTTTCCCTCCCGCCTGGTTGGGGGCTGTACGACGGCCTCCTTTCTTTACTCCTGCACGATCTTTACGAGGTTAGACAGCGTCCAAAATGTGATAAAAACACAAACAGGTTTCACAGACAACCCCGTCACGCCTGCTCCTCTTCTTGACAGCAGCGTGGAGGCGCTTCGGCATCGAGTCGTTTGAACTCTGGTGTTGTTGTGGATCTGTGGAGAAAAGCTGCTGCGTCTCTTGGAAGCACAACAGCAAATGTCAACTTCTTTTCAGCAAATGGTAAAAATACAAATCTGTTAAAAGCTACTCCGTCCATGTAAAAAAAATCAGCTGACTTGTTTTTTTCTCTTCTCTGACAGGATTGCATTCGCTCCTGTCTGTCCTGCTGTTTGTGTTCACCCAGGATCCGTACTCGTGCGCTCCTCTTTTCTCTGACAGCAGCTCAGAGTGCGTCTTCACACTCAGCCGGCTGCTGAGCCCTGACTGGTCAGTAGGGGTGCGAATCGTGTCTGGAGAATCGATTCGATTCCGATTTTTGATGCACCGATTCAATTAAAAATCGATTTTCGATTCTGAAACGATTTTCATTCCAGGATCGATTTTCGATTCTGAAACGATTTTCGATTCTGAAACAATTTTCAATTGAAATCATGAAAAGATTAAACAATAATGTAAACAAATAAAACATTTATTTAAAACAATAATGTATGCTTGTAGCAAACATTAATAATGTCAAATAATACAGTATAAATACAGCAGCCTGAATTGTGAGCAGATGGGTATATGAATAGAATGCAGCAGCTTTAATCGGGTCCCGGAGGTCACTGGTGCCTATATCCAGCAGTCACTGTGCGAGAGGCAGGGGACACCCTGGACATGTCTCCAGTCCATCACAAATAATTCAAAATACAAACGTAAACAAAGATTTCAGCCTACTGTATTGCATAAACATTTAACTCAAAATAAAATAGACTTCAAAATCATATTGCATTCATCCATGTTTCAAATGTGTATGGATGGATTTTGTTTAAAAGATTTGTTTGGTAAATCTTTTCAACAAAAGCCATCTATCCATCATCTTTACCCGCTTTATCCTTATCGGGTCCTGGAGGTCACTGGTTCGGGTCAGATTTCTTCTTCTTTCTGCCACCTTTCATTTTATGTATTCTTTCATATACTATGAGATATGGTTTTATTTTCTTTATCTTTTGGGTTTTAATGTAAAAAAAAAAAAACGATTTTGGGGCTTTTAGAATCGATTCTGAATCGCCAGGACTAAGAATCTCGATTCTTTTTTTAAAAAATCGATTTTTTTTCCCCCCCTGCTCAGTCCTCGGTGGTCTCCGTCAGCCTTGTCGTTTGTTCACCTTCAGAGCTGCGGCGCTAACAGCGGCGTGTTTTTTGCTCCGCAGTCTTCCGTGGCGTGTTGAAGATGCTCCCGGCAGGTCGGAGGTCGAGCTGTCCAGTCTGTCCTCTCTGAGCTGCCACTTGTTGTGTTTTCCATTCGCTCTGGATCTGCCGTCACACGCCGCGTCGGCGGTTCTGCAGGCCTACGACAGCGGCGGCGTGGCTTCGAGCCTCCTGCAGGTCGAGGCCTTCTCCTGCTTCACTGCTAAACATCAACACAGAACAACTCTTGTCCACATGTGGATGTTTGTCCTTCTGGGGGAGGATTGTTGTGTTTGCTGTTTGACACGTGGCGAGTCCTTTAAGTGATGTCTTTGTTCTGTTTGATGGTGTTGCAGGTAATTCAAGCTCTTCCTCCTGCTCTGCTGGAGCTCCCCCTCTCTCTGCTGAGCCGTTTGTTCCTGTGTGATCCCGAGCGCTCCGGCTCTCGCCTCGGCGAGGAGGCTGCGTCTGGCTTTTTTTCATCACCGCCTCAGGACGTCCGGCTCGCAGCCTCTCTGCGTCGGGCCGCTCCCTCCAGAACCGCCAGCGCTCTGCTCCACGAGCTGCTGCAGCTCGAGGCGCTGTGGGACTCTGCCGTGGAGCTGCTCGCCCTGATGTCCCACGTGGCCCGCTGCACCACTCGGCCCGCCCGCCTGCGGGTGCACGTCGAGGTTTCAGTGCTGCGGCAGGCGCTGACTCACCCGTGTGACCAGATCAAAGCGGCCACTTGCAGGTTTCTGGGCAACTTAGAGCTGTTCACACCTTCTATGGCTGATGATGCACAGCTCGACGTCTTCAGACTCATCATAGATCGCCTCAATGATTCCTGCGCGCCGGTGCGGAGGATGGCGTGCAGAGCTGTGGGGAACTGGCTGGGTTACATCGCAGCAGAGACGGGATTTAAAAGTGGAACCTCTTCGAAAGAGAAGAAAAACAATAAACCCGTGGGTTCACGAGTGAAAGCAGCAGGTCATTTGGTAACAGTGACAAAGCAGAAGGTGGACAAGATGGAGAGCTGGAGGCAGGAGGCCAAGAGGACGGCAGCCATGTTGGCGAATCTGCTCTCTGACCCTGATGCCGTCACACGGCGTCACAGCTGCGCGGCTCTGGGAAACCTGCTAAACGTTGACGGTGCCACGTCCGTGCTGTTGGACGAAGACGTGCCCAGCTTCCTGCTCAGAACTGCGTGCGCTGATTCCCACAATGCAGTGAGGCGAGCCGCCATGGCAGCTCTGGGCCTGTACAGCCAGCAGGACGCAGTACGACAGGTAGCAAAAAGGTTATTTAATTAGACTAAAGGTAATTGAATGCTGCTTTACTCTAAATTTATTATAAATGATGGTTAATAAAATGATTGTACTGCTTTGACTGTTGAAACCACTTTATATATGTTATTTTGTATTTTCATTCCTTTTTTTTGTGTCTCTTTGAAGGTGCTGATCTCCCTGGATGCCAGTAAGAAACTTTTTCAGGCTTCACCACTTCCACAATCTGACTGCCAGCAGCTTCTGGGTCAGCTGTGGGAGGGATCCTCTCATCGGAAATAAAAAAAACTGATTATTTTGAACATCTTTACATATTCATCTTAATTACTTTAGAGAACTGGTGTTTCCTGTTGTGTGTTTTCTGAAAATAAAACATTCAAAACTCATTATAGGCTGTTCTTTTATTGAAAAAAAATCACTATTGATTAAGATATTTTACTTTTTAAGGGGTAAATTATTGAATAAAAATTTAAGATATTTAATCTAAAAAAGCTAAATCTGCTTTTAGATTATTCTACCTGGATTATTGAGCATGCATCAGGCAGGGTACTGTATTTAAGTTGCGTTCAGTGTCGCTCGGTTTTCAGGCGGATTCGTGACTTAAAATTAAAACTATAAAATTTGCGGATGTCCTACGTTGAGACAATCTTGAAAACTCCTTGAAATATTTATTTTGTTAAGAAAATGAGCATAAAACTGAACATATTCTACCTTTTCTTCCTTCAAAACGACATTTTGAATCAAAGAAAATATCGACCTTGAAGGGGTTTACTTTGATCTGTCGGTAGTTTGAGTTTTCTTCCGCCTTCTTCAAATATAGGCTGGTTCCGGCGTTCCTCTGGGCCTAAAAATAAAAACTTTCCATCCTATAAAAAGACTAAAAATATGTGTTTATTTTTATTTACAGGTTTAAGGATTTTATTTGGATTTTGCGCAGGGAACTTAAAAAAAATTCAGTCCGACTCGAGGGGAAAAAAAACGTCGGTGCGACTTCGTGACACACTTTATTTTTTTTATTTTAAAGGGAAATAAATTTACATCACAAAAGAAACGTGTAAGATAGATCGTAGTAAGTTAGGCTGAAATTACAAAGCGTCATATTGCTTTATTTTGGTCTAATCGATGTTGATTGATAGTACACCGCAGTGATCAAAACAAAAAAATACAGACGGGACCTGAACACAACCCGGCGCTAATACTCAAGATCGTCAACAAATAAATGTACAGGGGAAAAGCCTTGAGTCTAAAACATCCCGTACCGTCAAAAAGTTACATCAGTTGATTTTTTTTGTCAAGTTTTATAGAAAAACGAAAGCTTTACACACACTCCTTACATATAAAAAGTTCTTACAAATTAGTGCAGATCGTTATTGCTTTAAGAAGCAGAAAAATCCTCCACTTTTCTGACTCTAAATATTCTGTTTCAAAAAATGAATTAAAGCCGTGCATGCAAAAGTAGGCTGCTAAAAGATGAAAAGTTACGATTTTACAGATGTAGAAAAATCTTTTAATCTCAGAAAGATGATAAACAGACAAGATGAGACTGTGTCCTGAGCTTTGGTTCATATGAAAACACAATAAGATGTTTGTTCAAAACTGTAAGGAATGCATTTGCTTTATTTTGGTCACAAGTAAAATAAACATTAATTGCTCTTAATGCTGAAAAATGTGGCTGTTGATTGTTTCATTAAAATCAAGTAAGCACCAAAATAAAAGCAACTAATTCTTCTAAATCATTTAAACTGATTAAAGCCAATTAAATAGCAGCACTAATAAAAATACACAACTGGAAGTTATTTTCACACCAGTGGCTCTTTCTGCGATTGTCAATATTTAACAGCAACTCGAAAACATTTAAACAGACAGCAATGATTGCCACAAAAATTTAAAAAAAAAAAATTCAAATTGCCTGGAAACAGAAATATCGACACCAATATATATTTTACAATTCAACATAAGTCACACAGTGATTTAAAATAAAACTTTAAAGTAGAAAAAAAATCATAAGTTCTATTGCTGACATCAATTTTAGTGTAAGGCTATTATAAAATATACAACCTGCTTTTTAATTTGTTTCAGTTTCCAATAAATAAATAAAATTCACATGGAAGATCTGCTACAAATGATTGTCAGGTAAAGCGTTGCAATGCCACAGTGAAGGCTCAAGTGATCTCAGAGTGGAAAACAATGGAAGCATTGGAGAGCGCTGACTCAAAGTGTAGAAAAGAATCCACAATAATAAAGCATGCATCTGCCCCCTCACCATCAAAAACAAAACAAGTCACAGAAATCCAAAGTTAAAAGCACTAAACTCAACGTTTTCCCGCTGGATTTGGAGGTCTTTGCTGGTCGGAGCGCGACGTTACGCCGTAGTGTCCTGCTTGAGCCTTTGGCTTCGCGCCTTGTAAACTTCAATCAGCAGGTCTTTGACGTACTGGATTTCACGTTCCACGGACTCTGCCTTGTCCCGCAGCTCCCGGTTCCTTCCCTCCAGGCAATGCAGCTGCTCCTCCAGAGTATCTAGCTCCGCCCTTTTTCGTTGGCGATACCTGCATTAGGCCACAAAATAATAATAAGATTTA
>JBBPBX010016119.1:0-21678 GCA_038048925.1 Garcialebias charrua | reverse complement strand
TAAAACTACTTCATCAGGTAATCAGAGCGGTCCAGAGCAATAACACAAGCTGTATGAGTTTTTAAATCTCTGAATCTAAGTCTGAACGTTGTTATATGCGCAGGCTTTAAAGTTACTGAGCGTCGCTATGAGACATTCATCACGTCAACACTTCAAAAAGTTCAGCTCTTTATGAAAAAACTAACTGATGTTGTCAACAAGCCCTGGACCAGATTAAAGCCCTGCCATGATGATGAAGAGTGATTCAACCGTTCAAGAGGTATTGTTCTTTTATTATTATTATTATCTAAATAATCTTTTTTTTTTTAATCATAATCTTATTAACTTGTTTTTTTTTTACCTCTTTGTTTTTTATTTCCAGTCTGGGACAGAGGTAGCTGCTCTCTTCTTCCACTTCAGGGAAATCCACCTGCAGCTAAGAAGTGTGTGATGACTGAACTGAACTCTGAACTTTTCCAGGACCTGTCCCACCAAGAAGAGGTTGTGAGTACAGTAATGAGGACAAATACAGCCACACTGTGCTACTGGACAAAAACTTGATTAGTTAGATTGTAAACAGTCTGTTGCTGCTTATAATAATAATAATTTGTCACATTTGTCATCTGTGTATGTTCCCATACTTGACAGACGAAATTGGTCTTCTGCATTTAACCCAACCACCACCAGGTGGTGCAGTGAGCAGCGTAGTCGCGCTCGGGGAGCTGGGAAAATAGATGTGCACTCATAGACACCCCAAGATGGTGTGGTTCTGACTGATATTGTATTTATTAAGATTTTTATTATTGTTCACATAGTTTATTTATTGTAGAGTGCTGTTTATTTAAAATATAATCCAAATTGGTCACTTTTATTTATTACTACAATACAATACAAATGTATTTTTGGCATATTTTCAAAATAAACATTTTGTAAGCCTTTATTTTGTCTTTATTTTTTGTACCGAAAATTAACCGAACCCTCCTTGTAATTGAACCGGACCGAAATGTGATTTTAGCATACCGTTACACCCCTAGAAGAAACCTCTAAAAGAACCAGGCCAAGATGGTGTAGTGGCAGGAAATCGGACTTGGGATCCGAAGGACCCAGGTTCGAACCCCGGCCACGGCACACCTTGGGGTGTCTATGAGTGCACATCTATTTTCCCCAGCTCCCCAGGCGCTGACTACGGCTGCTCACTGCACCACCTGGTGGTGGTTGGGTTAAATGCAGAAACCAATTTCGCCTGTCAAGTATGGGAACATACACAGATGACAAAAATGTGACATTTATTTATTTTATAAGCAGCCATCTGCCTCACCTGCTGGGGAAAGAGGGGACAGGAAAGCAATAACACAAAATGACTACCCGGTAACCTTTACAGGTTTATGGCGGTTCATCAAACGCTATTAAAATACCTTCAGTTTCACATTTGATATATATTTTTAACAAATATGATAATATTCCTGTCTAAGATGAGCCACACTTTAGAATGCCTGAAATATCCCTTTTATAATCTGCTGCTCAAATTGACTTGATATTTCTTTTTACTTGATAAATAAAAACCAAGTTGGGTTAGTTTTTATGCAACATTAATAATTTTAACTGTGTGAATGTTTATAAAGCATTCACACTACTGTATTGTGATCCATTTTTCTTAAGTACATTTTTTGGCTCGTTTCTCGTCCCGCAGTTTTCAATCTATTTCAACAATTCATAAATCAAAACATTCAGCTATTTTAGGACAACCCTTCTATGGCTTTTGGTGTTGGTGCAACTTTAGCTTTTTGAAATATTTAACATTTTTTTTACCTTTATTCCCCTCATTGAAAATGAGTTGAGTTCATTTTGCATGCTTCAAATCTTGTTTACAACCTTTTACTGATCCTTTCACATTTTGTTCAGCTTCCTTGTGCACATTTAAACACATTTTCGGGTAATTTCAGCTGTTTTGTGCTCCTTTCAGATTATTTCTGCTAACTAGAATATTTTTGTGCTTCTTCAAAATCCTTTCTGCTAATTTCTACTCATTTTAGCTTATTTCTGCAAGTTTGGCTTCTTCTAATATTTCAACTATCCATATACTGGTAGCTGTTTTATGCTAATTTAATCTTTTTCAGCTAATTCCACTTTTTTTGACTCGTTTAAACTTTTTCAGCCTAATTCAGCAAAAATTTGCTCTCTCCACTTTCTTCTTGTAATTTAAACTTCTTTCTGCCTTTTTAGCAATTTTTCAGCTTTTGTGCCATTTACAGCTTTTTTTCAGATAATTTATATTTTTTGTGCTAATTTCTGCTTCTTTCAGCCTAACTAGACAAACATGTTCTTTCTGCTTTCTTCTGCTAATTTAAGCTTGTCCTACCTTGGACTACTCTGACTGACGAAGCCCTCTGGAGTGAGGGTGAAACGTTTCTACTAAAAAAGAAACTGTCCAGATGAACTGATTGAGAATGAGCGGATTTGATACCTGGACTATTGAGAATTAACTTTCTTGTCTTGAACCACTTTGGACATGTCTGCCTGCCTGGGAGGAGTCGACGAGGGACAAGCCCCCAGAAACCATCTTGGCTACAGCAAACTGGTTGGTCCACTTAAGTTGTTTACTTGGTGGGGTAGCTTCAGTGTGCTTTGGACTACTCTGACTGACGAAGCCCTCTGGAGTGAGGGTGAAACGTTTCTACTAAAAAAGAAACTGTCCAGATGAACTGATTGAGAATGAGCGGACTTGTCCTACCTTCTTTAAAGCTCATTTCAGCAGTTCTTTTTGATCAATTTAAGTTTTTCTTGATAATTCCTGCTACTTTGAGCCTAATTAACTTCTTTCTGCTAATTTTAGCTTGTTATGCTCTTTTCAGATTTTTTTCAGCTGCTTTTTTTGTTGCTATTTCAGCTATACCATTTAACTTATTTTATGCAAATTTTAGGTTTTTCTTCTAGTTCCAAATTTTTGGAGCTCATTTCAGCTCTTTCCACTTCCTTCTGGTAGATTAAGCTTCTTTCTGCCTTTTCAGCTACTTTTTATATATTTTTGTGTGTGCTAATTTTAGCCTTTCTTTTAGCTGATTTCCTAATTCTTGTGATAATTTCTGCTTAGTTAGACCTAATTCAGCATACAGTATATGTGTTCTTTCTGCTTTCTTCTGCTAACTTAGGCTTGTTCTTCCATTTCAGCTCAAATTCAGCATGTTATTCTAGCTAATTTCAGCTGTTTTTCAGTAAGTTCTTCTGCAATTAGCATTCTGCATTTTCACAGGAACTGCAATTTTTCTAGCTATCTTTATATTCGGGTACAAAATGTGTTTTTGGATTATTTGGGGGGGTTTGCACAGCTCTCATTTCAAACTTGAATTTATGTGAAATTAATTTACAAAAAAATTACAATAGTGAGGGTCTGGTAGATGGTGCACCAAGAGGTGGAGGATGTAGATGACTTAAAGCAACAACCTGTGATACATTTCAGTATTTGAGCCAAGAGAATGAAATCATCTATAACTTGTAGTATTCATCACGGTCCTGTTTGACTCAAAATATACCGAACTAACCATCTCCCTCAGCTTGTTGCACTCAGCTCGTCTTCTCAGGCCTGGTGTTTGTTCCCCCTCTGGATATTTTTTTCACACAGTATTGTTGCTCTCAGTCTGAGAACATTGTAATTTAATGAGTTTGTATGTTGCGCTCTTTGTTGTAAATTAGTGTCAGTTTGCGTTCCCTTCAAAGAAAATGAGTTTGATTTGTTCAAAGCAGGAAGTGAAGCTGCTGCTTTAATGAAAGATGCTTTTATCTGTATTTCTGTGTGTATGCTGAGAGACGAGGTTGAGGGGGGCATGTTTGGGTGGGCAACAGATTTTTCATCTTTAATCTCCTAAATTTATCTGAACTCGCATGGGGATGCGAAGATGTCTAAATAACGAACGCTTTTGCAGCAAAATGTTGTGAAGGATGTGGGAGATTTTGACGCGTGTCGAAGCCTCCATTTCATCAGCAGGTTGTTTTTAGACAAGCTCCCATCAATACTGACAAATTCAGTCTGCCTCATGAGATGAAGATCCAGCAGGGGTGGGGGAACGGGCTGGTCCGCCCGTGTGAAAGTGAGCGGGAGATCACCCGTGGCTCATTAATATTTCACCAATAATAAGGCCAGGTGTCACTCATGCTCGTCGCCGTAGTAATGAGCTCACATCGGCCTCTTAAAGATCTGTTTCTCATGCAGCCGGGGGGAGACGCACCGAACGGCAGCACATGTGCAAAAGCTCTCCCAAGGTCAGAGCAATGCAAAGGCCCGAGATGTTTGAAGCCTTTACCTGCACAAAACGCAGGGAGGGGGGGTTCATTTTCATAAATGTTTTCACCTCAGCCAGGGAATTAGGGATTAACATTTCAACTGCTGAATCTAATCAGCACCTGTCAGGAGCAATCTGTGTTTTTATTTATCTGCGCAGCTGCTAAATATTCCACTGATTACTTACTGCAGGAGGATAAATAACCCATGCATCCTGAACGCATCGTTAAAAATCATCATTTAAAACTGTGGTTTGAAGAAAGGGCAAGGACCTGTAAAGAGATAAGAACTATTTTATGGGACATGCATGTGCGGTTTCAAATTTCTCCCTGTTGAATCATACACGTTGCACGTAATTTCATGTTTCTTCTTCATGTAGCTCACCTACAGCAGACAAGCTATAATTAATCGGGCGGCCCCGGAAACACAAATACGTGAAGTATTTCTGGCACCTCCGCTCCAGCTTCTGTAAATAATCAGAGGTAACAAACCAATTAAGTCGCTGAACCAGCCGAGTGTTCTTGTGCGAGTAAAGAGAACGCCTCGGTGAAAGTTAGCAGCTCGTTACGAAGGCTTCTAATGAACAAGTTGTTTGTGAGAGGTGCTAATGAAGAAAGCAAAGAAAAGGTTTGTAAATGTGTTCGGTTTAACCAACATGCCAAAATAAAACACATCTTGTCATTATATTTATTTAACAGTGTTTTATAATAATACATCATTAACATTTATGTTTTTACTAAAACCCTTTTTATATAAAGTAAATACAATGTACTCCTCAGTTATGCATGAAAAGCTCCTGGAACGACATGTGAATACTGTATACATATTAACAATAATATCGTAAAAGTCATTCGTAGATCTTTGGCACAAAGAAAACGTTCCACTCGGTTTGTTGCACACAATGCTTCAGATAAAATAGTAGGTTTAAGTATTTGGTTTTTAACTTAAAAAGCTTCAAAATTCAGGAGACAAAAGTAGAAATGTATCAAAAGAGGTTATTGTGATAACACTGAACGTGTGTATCTGGTTTAAAGTTGTAAACAGTTTAAAAAAAGAATTAAGAAACCTTGAATTTTTTTTCACCTGAATTTTCAAAAAGCATATTGTAGTAATTAAACGTTTTGTTAACATTGTCCTTAGATGTACCGATAACTGCTCCAACTATAAATGTTTCTGTATATATTTGCGTTAAACTCATTGCTGAGCTATAAATAGATCTTAAATGCGCCTCTGTCCTCATTTAGCCCTCATTCACTGGAAGGCGTCGGGCTTCTCGTGAGATCAATGAGTCCCACACCGTCAGGGCGTGGGATCAGGTTGCAAACATCTGATCCCTCGCTCCGTCTCCACCATCATCCAAACCCGTTGTCCCCCGGCGGTCTCTCAGCTCATGAACTGCGTGTAGCCCTCCGCACCCGTCACTATGACATCCATCCAGATCCTCATGGCCTCCGGGGATGGAGCCACCATGAAGTAAAGTCGGTCGTGGGTTTTCACACAGAAGGTCAGAGATGGATTGGGGCTCTGCATTGCAGAAGAAAAAAAACACTTTATTTCACCAAAACTTAAAAGTTGTACTTGTTGCATTTTTTTATAAGGTTAAATTAAATATCACCTAAAAGTTTAATACAATTGAGTTAAAGTGTTTCAATGTCTTTTTTCAGTCAGTTTATTGATATACTTTTGATTTACTTTTGATTTATTTTAATCAGGTTAACACCAAAAATGTAAAAAAATAAAATTAAAATTAAAAATACTAAAATATACCAGTTCAAAAGTAGAAACATACATTAGAGATAAAATAATAATAATAATAATGATGATAATAATCAAAACAGATGATTAAATAAGACTTGCCAGCATTTTCAAAGTTTGATTCTGCTGCCAATTTACTCACATTATTATTAGAATATCTGGAAAAAATAAAGGCTTGTTCTTAACTGATGTATCTACGGGATGGATGGATGGATGGATGGATGGATGGATGGATGGATGGATGGATGGATGGATGGATGAATGGATGATGTATAAATATGGATGTATTGATGGCTAGTGAATGGATGTGTGTAAATGATGGATGAATGGATTGATGGATGGATGGATGGTGGATGATGGATGGATAATGGATGGATGATGGTGGATGGATGGATGGTGGATGAATGATGATGGATGGATGGTGGATGAATGATAGTGGATGAATGAGGATGGATGGATGGATGGTGGATGAATGATGATGGATGGATGGATGGATGGTGGATGAATGATGGTGGATGAATGATTATGGATGGTGGATGAATGATGGTGGATGGATGGATGGATGATGGATGGATGGTGGATGAATGATGATGATGGTGGATTATGTAATGATGGTGGATAAATGATGATGGATGAATGATGATGGATGAATGATGATGGATGGATGGATGGATGGATGGTGGATGAATGATGGTGGATGAATGATTATGGATGGTGGATGAATGATGGTGGATGGATGGATGGATGATGGATGGATGGTGGATGAATGATGATGGATGGTGGATTAATGATGGTGGATGAATGATGATGGATGGATGGATGGATGGATGGTGGATGAATGATGATGGATGGTAGATGAATGATGGTGGATGAATGATGATGGATGGATGGTGGATGAATGATGATGGATGGATGGATGGATGGTGGATGAATGATGATGGATGGTAGATGAATGATGGTGGATGAATGATGATGGATGGTAGATGAATGATGATGGATGGTGGATGGATAGTGGATGGATGATGATGGATGGATGGCTGGTGGATGAATGATGATGGATGGTGAATGATGATGGATGGATGGCAGGTGGATGGATAGATTATGGATGGATGGATGGTGGGTGGATAGATGATGGATGGATGGATGGGTGGTGGATGAATGATGGTGGATGGATGGATGGTGGATGAATGATGGTGGATGGATGGATGGTGGATGAATGATGACGGATGGTGGATGAATGATGATGGATGGATGGATGATGGATAATAGATGATGGATAATGATGGATGGTGGATGAATGATGATGGATGGGTGATGGATGGATGGTGGATGAATGATGACGGATGGTGGATGAATGATGACAGATGGTGGATGAATGATAATGGATGGTGGATGGATGATGGATAATAGATGATGGATAATGATGGATGGTGGATGAATGATGATGGATGGATGGATGATGGATAATAGATGATGGATAATGAATGATGGTGGATGGATGGATGGGTGATGGATGGATGGTGGATGTGTTAATATT
Source organism: Garcialebias charrua (assembly GCA_038048925.1). NCBI lineage: Eukaryota > Metazoa > Chordata > Actinopteri > Cyprinodontiformes > Rivulidae > Garcialebias > Garcialebias charrua. The sequence continues at coordinate 14,131 of JBBPBX010016119.1, read as the reverse complement.
AGACGTTCTACCTCCAGTCACATTAAACTTGATTAAATCTCTGCTCGACGCTCGTCTCTGAGTTAACTGGTGCGTTCAGGAGCATCTTTCATGTTCAGAGCCGTCAGAGACGTTCAGTGTTTGGAGGACCAGTGTTACCTTGGCTGCGCTGCGGAGATGATCATAATAAACCTCTTCAATGGCCTGGAAGTAGACGAGCCCCTTCAGCTTGGTCTCATGCTTGTCTGAGAGCAGAAACACAGGAAACATCAATATATCAAGACACGTCACAGCTCGTAGCCCAGACACAAGAGAGCTGCAGCCCCGGCAGCAAGCAGGAGGATCAAGACCCGCATGTGGGTAAATATGTGAGTAGCAGCAGAGTGGCAGCAGCACAAATCAAATACTTTTACAACATTTACTGTGTTCTCAAACTGGAATAAACAGAACATTTAAACATACACGCCATTAAATGCATGTTAAAATAAATATCTACATTTTCTAGATAGATAAAGAACATTTAAAAATGTAACAACACACACACACAATAATTTGTTGTCATGATTGTTTTACTTGACTTTTGTCCTCTTTGTTATTGTATGTCGACAGAAAAAGTCCATCATTAGTCCCTTTTCTTTGTTTTTATTAAAAATGAATTAAATAAATACAATTTAGACCCTCCACACCTTTGATTATCAGTAATTCAAAAGTCAGAACTATATACTGTACTTTGTACATTTACTGTATATTTCTTTGTACCTTCACTGAATTATTTCTTATTCTGAGGCAGTCAAAGCAGGAATACTACACGTATATCTAAAAAAATAGAAAATGGTAAATAATAATAATAATAAATCAAATTTTCTATATCATTTCAGAAAGTGAAACTCGTATTTTATATAGATTAATTACACAGAGTGAAATATTAAAAAGCCTTCATTTCTTGTCATTTGGATGATTTTGGCTTACAAATAATGATGTTTTATGTTTCAGAAAATGAGAATATTGTGAAGAGGTTGTAAACTCATGATGTCTCACCCCGATCGGCTGATTAACTCCTGGACATGAGCTACAAATGTCTCAGTCAGAAGTGTCTTACCTGCTGAGGAGACAAAGAACTGGACTGTTGCTCAGTGTCCAACGTCCTCTTTTCAGATGAAAGTAAATTTTCACGTCATTTGGAGATCAAGGTCCCAGAGTCTGGAGGAAGAGTGGAGAGGTCCAGAATCCATGTTGTTGACGTCCAGAGAGAAGTTCAGTCAGAGATGGTTTGAGTCCATGTCCTCTGCTGGTGCTGGTCCACTGAGACGCCATGCTTCCTTCTGCTGATGAGCTTTATAGAGATGCTGGTGTCATTTTTCTGCAGGACTCACACTGCCAAATGTACCAGAAGCTCTCTGTGGAATATTCTAATTTTCTGAGACACTGAGTTTTTATTTATTTATTATTATTTATAAGATGATCATCAAAATTACAAGAAATAAAGGTTTGAAATATTTCACTCACTTTATGAAATGATTGATAAAAACATAAAACTTGTATGCAATATTCTAATGTTTTGCACCTGTAAAGTAAATTTAGATGAAGAGGTCAGACAAATAATAATAAAAAAAAGTATTTCTCCCAGAAACCCATGAACAGGTGTGAGCAGAGCTGTACGGGAGTAAAAGTTAATTAAAAGTGTGAGTCTATTTCAAGTGACGCCTGAAGTCTTCACCATCCTTTGAATCTGACTTGTTTTCTTCTCTTCTGAATTTGCCTTTTTTTTCCTCTTTAGTTGCCTTTTGGCTGCTGGCGCGGATGTAAATTTGTATAAATGTTGAAAAGAAACTGAATATTTTGGATATCACTTTTGATCTTCTTGTTTAAAACTTGGCTTAAAGCAGGTCAGACCTTCTGTCCGTTCTCCGTTCGTCGTTGAGCAGCACTGAGCTGATGGGTTTTTGTGGTTCGGGGCCAAACTGCGGGCATTTAAAAGTAAAGAAGTACTTCTGACGTTCCTTCAAAAAGACTTTCTGGAGCCCAGCCTCGTTCACAAACACCGGTCTTCTTCTTTCACTCCTCATGTGATACGATGGGCCCAGCGGAGAAACAAATCCACTAACAATTAAAGGCAATCTTTTGAAATTTATTCCTCACTTCCTTTTTTATTTCTACTTTTCCAAAAGTCAAATCTGCTTAGTAATGAGATAAATGTTTTTGAAATGTGAGCTTCGTTTCATTAGTCACGAACAAGCCAGGAGCTAGCCTCCTCCCCAAGAAAAACACATCTAGAGAAACTCTTGCATCTTATTTCATCACCGTCATCACCATCATCTTCGTCAGGAGTGAGGGGGTGAAAGGGCTAGGCAAGTGAATGGAGAGAGGAGAAAAAAAAGAAGAATTGGGGTGCCAGTAATAAAAACATGCTCGGGTTCTGTTTTGAACTTTGACTGGAAGGTAACGCTTCAACTGCTCTTGAAAACATCTCTTGTTTCAAACTGGTAAAAGACGAAGTTAAACACACAGACCAAAGTTTTAACACAAAGGATCAAAAGCCAGCCGGTGGTTTAATTAAGTTCAACAGGAATAAAGACATGGTGAGGCTGATGTCCTCAGGAGTCTCCGTGCTGATGTTTGAACTGAATTTATCTGGCGAGCAGGAACAAACCTGCACCGAAAGTTCACGACTTGGCTCGGTAGAAACAGGACCACGACTAAAAACCAACAGGACCCTTCATCAACTGTAAATTTAAAGTAACTCCATTCTGATGTGAAGACCTGTTTATTCAGTGAACAGACTAGGATGCATTTTAAATACCAAATGTATTTGTTCTTCTCCACCCATCTTCTACCTCTTGACCCATAGTCGGGTCACAGAGGCAACAGGTCCAGGAGAGAAATCCAAGCCTCCCAGTGTCCCAGCACCGTTTCCAGCTCCTCCTGGTGGACCCAGAGGTGTTCCCAGGTCAGAGAGGATACACAGTCCCTCCAGAGGTCTGGATCTTCACCGGGACCTCTTCTCAGTGAGACGTGCCCAGAAAACACTCCAAAGAGGGCCGTCCAAATCAGAAGAACCACCTCAACTGACTTGTTTTGATGCAGAGGAGCAGCGACTCTACTCCAAGCTCCCCAGATGACGGAGCTCCTCGCCCTACTTCTAAGGCTGAACCCGGCCACCCTATGGAGGAAGCTCATTTCAGCAGCATGGATTCAGGATCTTGTTCTTTCCGTCATGATCCAAACGTCATGACCACAGGTGAGGACTGGAACGCAGACAGACCAGTAAATCCAGAGTTGTGCCTTTTGACTCAACTCTTTCTTCACCATGACCAATCGAAGCAACACCCTCATTACTGAGAACCAGGCCCCAATCTGTAGATCCATCTCCTGATCCACCCTGCCATCACTCAGGAGCAAGACGCCGAGATCCTGAAACTCCTTCGTGTGAGACAGACTTCTCCTGACCCGGAGGGGGCATTCCACCCAGTGGTGTAGTCTACATTTTTGTAGTGGGTATACTATGCTTAGAAACCAATGTACACTGCTTAGTACAATGTAATCATATTTTTTTAAGCATATTGAACATTTCCAAATTTCTGTGATACTTATATTTGAATAAATGTACAACAAACTTTTTACAACGGTTGGCTTTGTATTAAAACATGTTATAGAATTTATAAAACAGTATCAAAGCAAAACATGTTCAAGTATTATGTAGTAAGTACAGAATTATACAGTAATTTGCTGGATAAGCGAATGTAATAAACAAGTGCTGCATACAAAGTTAGATTTTTACAGAAGCATTTAACTGCCGTTTAACGTATCAATGACACATGCCTAATGATATGTTTTGTATCATTGGGCACTTTTAAGTGGGTATACTGAAATTATTGAGCTTTTCTAGTGGGTATACTCCGTATACCTGCGTATCGCATAGACTACACCACTGATTCCACCCGTTTTTGGGGTCATCTTGGGGCCGGGATGGGGTAGAGGTAGGGCAGCTGACTTGGGACCTGAAAGACCTGGGTTCAATCCCAGCCATTCCCACATGTTGTGGTGTCTGAGCAAGACACCTAATCCCAAATTGCTCCCTGGGCGCTTACAGAGCTGCCCATTGCTCCACCTGGGTGTATCTCAGGTGTGATGGGTTAACTGCAGAGAACTAATATCACCATTGTATGGGAACATACAATGATGACAACACATAGTACTTAATATTTTAGTGTTTGTTCTGTAAAGCTGGAACTGGTTGGGCTTTTAACAACAAAATTCTTTCTTCAATTAAACTGCTCTAAGATTGAGGCCATAATGATCGGCACCCCTCACCAGATACAAACATTAACTTTAACAACAATCTCCTTCTCTGGTCAAGACATCCCCCTCTCCACCTCTGTTACAAATCTTGGAATAAAAATGGACTCTCATCTTACATTTGAAAATCACATTAAGCATCTGTTTAAAACCTGCTTCTTCCATCTTCGAAACATCTCCAGACTTCGCCCATCTCTGACTTTTTCCTGATGCTGAGAAACTCGTCCATGCCTTTGTCTCCTCCAGGCTCGACTACTGCAACTCCCTGTTTATTGGAATCCCTGGCAAAAACCTTCAGAAGCTTCAATATATTCAAAACAGTGCAGCAAGGATTTTATTGAGAGCTCGTAAATTTGAACATATTACACCCATTCTCCATAACCTCCATTGGCTTCCTGTCACCTACAGAATTCAGTACAAAACTGCTCTCATTACACACCAATGCTTACACGGAACTTCACCTGACTATCTAAAGGACATTCTTGCACCATATTCATCCACCCGGTCTCTACGATCACAGAACAGTAATCTACTTCACATTCCACGAACCAAATTAAGGACCATGGGAGACCGGGCATTCTGTGTGGCTGCCCCCCGCCTATGGAACTCCCTCCCTGACTACCTGAGAGCTCCACAGTCACTGGTTGACTTCAAAAACGGCTTAAAGACTTTTCTTTTTAAGCAAGCCTATTCTGCCTCCACATGATTTTATCTTTGATCTTGGTTGATATTATTATTGATTTTACTTGATTTTATCACTTGTTTTATTTTTTTTTATTTTTTTTTAAGCAGGCCTATTCTGCCTCCACATGATTCTGTCTTTAATCTTAGTTGATATTATTATTGATTTTACTTGATTTTATCACTTGTTTTATTTGTTGTAGCACTTTGAGATTTTTATTAATGAAAAGTGCGGTATAAATTGAATTCATTATTATTATTATTATTAAAATTGTTTTCATAGGTCCATATTTTTATTATTATTTTAGCTTCAAAAGCACATTTCAGTGATCCCTTGTTTTAATGGATCTTTTCATTGGTCCTTGCGTTTTCACCATATTTGCAACAGTCAACTGGGCATTTTTCTGCAGCTTATCTGTGGCCTGCTTGTGGAGGTCTAGGTGGGAACCCCTCTCCCCAGTGACACTCTCTAAGCCACAGAAAATAAATTGTGTAATCCTTTGTACAAGTTCTTGGTCTGCCCTGTGGGTCTCCCCAAAACCATAAACCTTCAGAGAAAAGCACCCAGAAGGAATCCTAATCAGACAAACTACCTCAGCTGGTTCCTTTTGATGCAGAGGAGCATCAGTTCTAGTCCAAGCTTCACCTGGATGATGGAGCTCCTCACCTTATCTCTAAGGCTGGGCACCCAACGGAGGAAGCTCATTTTTAGTCAGTTGTATTCTGGATGTCGTTTTTAGATCATTCATATCTCATGGCTAAAGGTAAGAGTTGCAACTTAGACAGAACAGTTAGAGCTGGTGAACCTCAGGTTAATCTGAGTCACTCACTAAAGGCATGCGATTCATTTGAATCACTTTAATCATGCTGTCCAAAAAAAGAAGCTATGGTGGTGGACGTGAAGATCCCAACTCATCTGAGTCTTCATCATTTACAAGGACTCTTTAATCCAAATAATCTAAACCCACAATGTTTCAGTTGTTTCTTGGCAAATTATAACTCGTGGACTTCGCATGAGTCTGCCAGAGGACATGTAGGATCCAGGTTAATAGAGACCTCAAAGTCAGGAGTCCTGATTCAGAGGATTCGGATCATTAAAAGGTGGTGTGACAGGATTTTTGAACTTTGCATAAACTGGCACAACATATATATATATATATATATATATATATCCTTTATCATTCAACTATGTTCATTGTTGCAAACAAAATGATAATTTAATGAAAATTTGTTTAAAAAGTGAGTTTAAAATTTGCGCTGTGTTTCTTCACGGGACATCAGGGTACTTCCGCTTGCTAATTTTGTGACGTCATCGCAGGAATTTCAGTCTGCGGCTGCGTATAGAACGCAGATTCATTTTCTGCACGTTCGCCTATTTTTTTTTTGTATAACTTGAAAAATGCCGTTACGTTGGGTCGCATTTGGGTGTTCTAATATCATCAGTGAACAAGTGAGCCTTTTCACTTTCCCGAAAGATGAAATACTTTGTCAAGACTGGACAAAACAAACAAAGCTGTCCCCCTCTGAGCCCCCCTCGCTCCACCTGAACGGTAAGGCAGAACCTGCTGTTTCTTGTTCAACCCCCTGAACTAACTTCGGCTTCCCAAACTGAAGACAAATCGCTCAAATCTAAACTTAGATTGCTAAATTCGTCGGTTTCTATATTGTACGCTATTGTTGTGTAAAAGGGGCGTACTAGGAGACATTCCTGTGCTGACATCACAAAATTAGCAAGCCGAAGTACCCGGATGTCCCATGAAGAAACAGCGCAAATTTTAAACTCACTTTTTTAACGAATTTTCATTAAATTATCAATTTGTTTGCAACAACGAACATTACCCTCAGGACTGGCTCTCCTCAAGGATGTGTACTGAGCCCTCTTCTGTTCACTCTGCTCACATATGATTGTACAGCCACACATCCAGGCTGTCATATTGTTAAGTTTGCAGATGATACAGCTGTGGTGGGATGCATCACAAACAATGATGAGTCCAGCTACAGACAGGAGGTGGAACACCTGGAGAGCTGGTGCAAAGAGAATAACCTTCACATGAATGTGAAGAAGACAAAGGAGATGATTGTGGACTTCAGAAGGAACATACACACCCACACCCCACTGAACATAAGTGGATCTGCAGTGGAAGTGGTCTCCAGCTACAAATACTTGGGTGTACACTTGAATGATAACCTCAGCTGGAGCAACAACACCACCAGCCTGATCAAGAAAGGTCATCAGAGACTCTACTTCCTCAGACGGCTGAGACGAGCTGGTCTGAGCAGCCCAGTCCTCACCTCCTTCTACAGGTGTGCAGTGGCATGGAGGCTGCACAGTTGCAGAGAGGAAAGCTCTACAGAGAGTGGTGAAGGCTGCACAGAAGTCTGTTGGAGTCAGTCTCCCCACCATCACAGACATTTACACCTCCAGATGCAGGAAAAGAGCCACCTGCATCATGAAAGACCTCACTCACCCAGCACACTCACTCTTTGCCCCACTCCCCTCAGGACGGAGGTTGAGGAGCATCAAATGTAGAACCACTAGACTGAGGAACAGCTTCTACCCTGAGGCTGTTAGACTCATGAATAAATAATCAATATGAATAAACACTGCAAAATATCACATCATGCTGATGCTGATCTGTTTTCTTGTTGCTGTGTTCATCTGTGACCATCTGCTCATACAGACTCATGTTCGTGCTGCTGTTTATAATGATGTTTTTCTACTACATTAGGGCTTAGTGTATTACTAGTTGATGTTTTTCTTAGTTAATCCTAGATGTTATTACTGTTTTTCTCTTGCATTTGTTGTTGGATGTAACTGGGACCCTGTGTACATAATCTCGTTTTCATCACATGTACCACATGCGGTGCAAATGACAATAAAGACTCTCTGACTCTGACATAGTCGAATGATAAAAGATCTATATGTTGTGCCAATTTATGCAAAGTTCAAAAATCATGTCAGCCCACCTTTAACCCCGGTGAGTCAGTACCTGACCAGACCAGCAAATAAAGATCTTTACCTTTTGTCTCAGCTCCCTCTTCATCATGACAGACCGGACCAAAGCCCTTTTTAATGGGGTTGAGGGTCAGATCCATTGTTCCATCTACAGCTGCATCTTCACATCACTTGTGAACAGAACTCACAGATCCTCAAACTATTCTGCTTAAAACAGAGACCCAACTCCACCCTGGAAGAAGTTGAGAACCCTAACCTCAGACTCAGAGGAGCTGACTGCCATCTCAGCTGCTCCACACTCGGCTGCAAACCGCCCCGGTGCATGCTGAACGCCGTGGCTTAGACGCCAACAGAACCACATGATCTGCAAAAAGCAGAGGTTCCAAGACCAGACACCCTCTCCTCTACAACTGCACCTTCAGAGCTTGACCACGAATAGAATGGGAACCAGGAGGCAGTACTGGCAGGGTTCAACTTGCACCAGGAACGAGCTTGACCCTTTGCCAAGGGTGCTGAGACATCACTTGCTTTAGATTATTTAGGGACCGGATGGCCCCTAAAAGTGCACCCCCCCATTCTCCCACAACACTCCTCGTGAACAAGATCACATCTTCTCCAGTTCCACAAAACATGTAGACTAGAGGCAAACTCCCATGACCCTCTTCACAACACCTCAAGGGAAAAGATCTGGTCCAGTGTCCCACGACCCGGACAAAAGTCGCAACTCTCTGCACTGTTTTAATTTTAGTTACTTAATTTAAATATATATATATCCTGAGTTTATTGTCCGAGTAGGAATTTTACAACACAGCACTAAATTGCAGGATTTGTTCACTCTAAAGGTCTCAAGCAAGCTTCCCCAGTTCTCTGTAGTTTACATAACGGAACAATATAATGTAAAATGTGAACAGTTTGGGCTTTTAGAACCCAAAATGGCAGAAATGTGTTAAAATTTTCTCTGAAACCAAATTTTGTACATGCTGGAGGTTTGCATGAGGCTACCTCTCAACATGTGTGACTTATGTAAGGTCCAAAACAAAAGTCTGATTATATCTACTAAACTATTAAAACACAAAAACAAACATGTGTTATTTAAAAGTGACACTCCTCACCACTGTAATAACTGATGTTCCTCTTGAGACGGTCAAAAACGAACCAGCGTTTCTTCCACGACTTTATTTTCCCGCCCATCTTCACCAGGTGGCCTTTGCACATCTTCTCTGTGAGGATGACGAAGGGGCAGGTGTCGATGCTGTGGCCACACGACTCCACGTGCGCTCGCAGGTCGAACTCCTCCTTGCGGTTCGGCAGATAACGTGTCATTGGACGAGCCTGTGGTGGAAAAACATTTTTTTTCTAAAAGCTGCGTTGAAAAAACTTCTTTGACCAGTATTTAAAGAAAAACTTTATATTTTAAATTGGGATGATTGTTAGGTTTAGCTGGTTAAACCTTTCTGAACTGTTCAGTGACTGGGATTGTTTTCTTTATGTGTTGGACTGTTGGGATAGTCTCCGTTAAATGGGTACAAATACAGATGGACAAAACTACGGAAGTGCATTGCATTCAACCATGAAAATATTTTTTTGGAGCTTATGTAGTAAAAACGTGATAATTATGTAGTAAAAACGTGATAATTATGTAGTAAAAACGTGATACTAAGTAGTAATAACGTGATACTATGTAGTAAAAACGTGATACTATGTAGTAAAAACGTGATAATTATGTAGTAAAAACGTGATACTAAGTAGTAAAAACGTGATACTATGTAGTGAAAACGTGATACTATGTAGTGAAAACGTGATACTTATTAGTAGTTAAAATGCGATACTAATTCAGGAGGAGCGTTTCCTTTAAATAGAGTAGACCTGCAGACTTCCACATATGTCAGATGGGACAATGGTTAAGACAGCTGCCTTTCACGCAGATGACCCAGGTTCGAGTCCGACCTGGTCTGAATGATTTTTTTTTTCTTCTTTGGATTATTTATATAATAATATTTATGCTGAAAATACTTTGCTTATCAGCGTGATTGGGGTGTAATGTGGTTAAGTGACGTCTTAATTTATTAGGCTTCATGCTGTCCGCTGCTAATATTTTAAGACATAACAGACACACCGGTCTTTCCTCATCTCCCACCTTTGTCACAGTGAAGCCAAGCGCTAAATACGCTTTCTTATTATCTTCGTCTGTCTTCGCCTTTCTTTTCATCCCTGTTAAATATTTCTCCATGCTGTATCTTCACTGCACTTTCTAAAACTTCTCATGCGCTGCTGTGGCTTCTTACTCTGTGAAAAAACTATTCTGCGCGCTCAGTCTGACAATAACAGCGCCACTGCCCCTACTGGCGCGGATGTGTAATTACACTTACTATTTCATACAGTTCAATATTATTAAAATGTAAACACTCAAGTAACAGAAGAACAAGTAACAAGTTAGTGCCTATTGTATTTTAAGGAAATTTTAACTTAGTTCATATCTTATATGTTACCGTTTTTCTATTACATTTTATTGTTTTATGTAATTGGGACCCTGTGTACATAATCTCGCTGCACTGCACACATCCCATTGCGAACAACAATAAAGAATCTCCGTGTGTGACATTACACGAAATAGTCCAATTACAGTTACTAACACCTCAGAGCAACAACATAACAGGTCAAAGTTAAAGAAATACACCAAACTGTTGACAAATCTCTGAACTTACATCATTAAGGCCTTGTAAGTGTCCTGTAGCATTCACATGGGGCTTCTCCATGCCCTTCGTGTGTAAGTGATGCTCAGGTTTGTTAAGAACATGCACACACACACCCAGGAAGGAGGTTGAGTAGCATGAAGTAGAACCACTAGCCTGAGGAACAGCTTCTACCCTGACGCTGTTAGACTCAGTAATATCTAACCATAATAATCACTTTGAAGAATAACATGATTTTGTTGATCTGTTTTACGCTGCTGTGTTCATTTGTGCATACATACATACTCATGTTCGTGCTGTTGTATGCTACTCAACCTCCTTCCTGGGTGTGTGTGTGCATGTTCTTAACAAACCTGAGCATCACTTACACACGAAGGGCATGGAGAAGCCACATGTGAATGATACAGGACACTTACAAGGCCTTAATGATGTAAGTTCAGAGATTTGTCAACAGTTTGGTGTATTTCTTTAACTTTGACCTGTTATGTTGTTGCTCTGAGGTGTTAGTAACTGTAATTGGACTATTTCGTGTAATGTCACACACGGAGATTCTTTATTGTTGTTCGCAATGGGATGTGTGCAGTGCAGCGAGATTATGTACACAGGGTCCCAATTACATAAAACAATAAAATGTAATAGAAAAACGGTAACATATAAGATATGAACTAAGTTAAAATTTCCTTAAAATACAATAGGCACTAACTTGTTACTTGTTCTTCTGTTACTTGAGTGTTTACATTTTAATAATATTGAACTGTATGAAATAGTAAGTGTAATTACACATCCGCGCCAGTAGGGGCAGTGGCGCTGTTATTGTCAGACTGAGCGCACAGAATAGTTTTTTCACAGAGTAAGAAGCCACAGCAGCGCATGAGAAGTTTTAGAAAGTGCAGTGAAGATACAGCATGGAGAAATATTTAACAGGGATGAAAAGAAAGGCGAAGACAGACGAAGATAATAAGAAAGCGTATTTAGCCTTGGCTTCACTGTGACGAAGGTGGGAGATGAGGAAAGACCGGTGTGTCTGTTATGTCTTAAAATATTAGCAGCGGACAGCATGAAGCCTAATAAATTAAGACGTCACTTAACCACATTACACCCCAATCACGCTGATAAGCAAAGTATTTTCAGCATAAATATTATTATATAAATAATCCAAAGAGGAAAAAAAAAATCATTCAGACCAGGTCAGACTCGAACCTGGGTCATCTGCGTGAAAGGCAGCAGTCTTAACCATTGTCCTATCTGACATATGTGGAAGTCTGCAGGTCTACTCTATTTAAAGGAAACGCTCCTCCTGAATTAGTATCGCATTTTAACTACATAAGTATCACGTTTTCACTACATAGTATCACGTTTTAACTACATAATTATCACGTTTTAACTACATAATTATCACGTTTTCACTACATAGTATCCAGTGGCGGCTCGTGGACTTTCCAAAAGGGGGGGCTATAACTCCAAAATAGTATATATCAGTGGCGGGCAGTGCATTTCACACCTAGGCCTTCAGTAGTGCTCCGTCTGAATCAATCCAAGCCTCAATAACTATTTTATGGCTATAAACTTCTACTACAGGTACAGCTGCGACACACATAAAAAAAGCATCAAAAATAACCTGATAAAACTGCAATATTATTTAGGAATATAGCAACATTTTACTCACCAAAAATCCTGATTTGTTATTACACTGTCTTTAATATTATATTAATAATTGATAATAAATATTTAATATCCCCAGGTAATAATTTGAGGTCACAGCTTCTGTTATGATCTTGTCTGATATTAGACAGAGTTTTGTGTGAGACAATAAAAAGATGGCAAAAATGCTGAACAGGACACATTAATGTATTATAAAATTATAAAATGAATAAATAAAATTAAATTAAAATTAAAAATGTTAGTTGAACCTTTGAAATTTTGAGTTTTTTTTAAACACAAAGACAATTTACAGACATATGAAAGGGAAAAAAACAAGATATAAAATGAAAGGTAGCAGATGAAAAAAATCATATTTGCTCCTTCTTAAAACAAAATAAATTCAAACAATCAATTCAAACAATAATTATCTATAAATAATATAACAAAACTCACCAGATTGTGTGGAACAAACTAGCAGTTATTTTGGGACATGCAGAAAGTTGTACCATGATGTGTCACTGCTGAATCAGGCCATTCTTCTTAACACATGAGCTTTCTACTTCGCGTTGTTTGCAGCAGCAAACACCGCGGTAAAGTTAGTTTGAAGTTGGACGGAGCAACGCAGCGCTGAAGACACGCTGACACGGAGCTTGAATATCCAACGTCCAACTTGAAACCAACTTCACTGCGGTGCAGCAAACAGTAAACAAAGTCCGTTTTCTCTCTTTCTACCTTTCAGGTCGTGTGACCGGACATTACATCCAATAACACAGCAAGTTTGGACCATTGCAAAACTGTAAAAACCTACTTAGATTCTAAAAAAAAATTAGCGAAAAAGCTTACTGTATTTTAATGGCCAGCCCCAGAGCCTCTGGCCAGCACGAACCGACTATCAACTTCCGCGCCGCGGGTGTGACGTCACACGTTGACTATCCAATCAAAGCGGGTGAATAGCTGACATTTCTGTGTTGGTTGAATCCTGTGGCTGTGGGCTGACCCTGGGCTGAACAGAATTAGCCCCAATGAGCCGCAATACGAAGGGGCGTGGCAAGATGTCTGTCAATCATTCTGAACCATGAAGGAACAGTGACAAGACGGGGCTGTCAGAATTTAGCCCTTTGGAACGACCCTGGGATTTTTCCCAGGTGGTTTGACACCAGTTTTGTTGTAAATTTAACAAAATGTGACATTATTTCTAAAATGTACTAATTTTGAAGTTGTTATTTTGAAGTTGTTTATTTTAAAATATTTATTGTAAATGCCAGGAGGGAGGGCTTAGCCCTCCTAGCCCACTGATACCAGCCGTCACTGATCACGTTTTCACTACATAGTATCACGTTTTTACTACTTAGTATCACGTTTTTACTACATAGTATCACGTTTTTACTACTTAGTATCACGTTTTTACTACATAGTATCACGTTTTTACTACATAGTATCACGTTATTACTACTTAGTATCACGTTTTTACTACATAATTATCACGTTTTTACTACATAATTATCACGTTTTTACTACATAAGCTCCAAAAAAATATTTTCATGGTTGAATGCAATGCGCTTCCGTACAAAACAATACAAACAAATAAAGGGATTTAAATCTCTAATACGAGTCCTTTATTCCAAATTAAAGCTTTGTTCATGGTCTTTTTTTCAATGGAACTGGTTGTTTTAAACCAGTCTGACTTGTGTGTTCTCCCATTCTGCTAATTGCTGGTACATTTCTACTATAGGAAAATTCACATCGGTATTCAAACAATTAAAATCAAGTTTAGTCAAATTTATTCATAACGCACATTTAAAAACTTTTACCAAAGTGCTGAACAATAAAAGACAAAGGCAGAGATAAAAATAAAAAATAAAAAAAAATTTAAAAGCTTTAGAAG
>JBBPBX010016118.1:36681-48585 GCA_038048925.1 Garcialebias charrua | reverse complement strand
TGTTTGTTTGTTTGTTTGTTTGTATGTATGTATGTATGTATGTATGTATGTATGTATGTATATGTATATATGCCAGATGTTTTATTTAACCTCTTGTACTTGTAATAGCTACATTGTACATGCATGCCGGTATTTTATAAGAATGTCTTATTTGAAGTGGAAGAAATGGGCTTCCATACCAGCAACACCATGGCATGATTGAAGTACATCATCAACATGCATATAAGTATGCCCAAAAGAATCCATAAATGAGTAAAACCATCAAAAAAGGCGTTCATTACAGAACAAGTCCAGTTGTTCTGTATTGAACGCCTTTTTTTGATTTTATCATGTCCTGGTCGACTGAGAATCTTCACCAGCATGAGTAAAAACTATCGTCATGTGTGTTACATTCTACAACCAGGTGGGGGGGATGCATGTCAATTTCATGTCAACTTGTGGCTTTTATTTTGAAGGGCAACAGGTTTTCAGGTCAGTACGCATGCGCAGTCATGCTCAAACGCAACCGGAACACCGGCAGGAGAAAAACAGAAAACACAAGTGAGTTCCCATCAACAGAAACTTAATTCATAACAGTGTGTCGCAATTAATTGTTTTGTAGTGGTCACACATGTGTTATGACCTGTCGTGCTTCTTAAAATGTCGATGTATTTGTAAAAGCTCCTCCGGAAGTCTCGTTTACCGTCACTAACTGTTTACGTGACTGGCTAACTCAGTGCAGCGGTACATGTCCACATATTATAAGCAACTTTAGTCTTGCTATTTTCCGAAGTCGCGTATAATGCTGGTGAGTCGCTTGCTGTGGTTTCTTGGGCTTGCATTGATTGTAAAGTCGCGTTTTTGGGGCTTGTTGTTCTTATTTATTCTTTGTCTAGAGTGACAAGACCACACTAAAATGAGCTCCAATAAGTGGGGGAAATATGGGAAAAAAATATAATAAAAAATGGGAGAAAGAGCACACACTTAAAGCATGATTCAGGATAGAGATTAAATAAAGTTTTATGTTGACTTAGCTTACTAGGAGTTTGCTGTTTAATTTTTATTTAATTTTTTTATTTGTACGCATCCTTTATGATTGTCTATTGTTGTCGTTGTCCATTGTTGTCATCACTCTTCGTTTAAAATTCAGGTCTCTCTGTTAAATGAGTCCCAGAGGCATAATGGGATTAATTTGTATAAATATGCTAAATGCATTTTTATTTTTTAGAGTGGATATGTTCTTCAAAGTGTTTAACATAATTTTGCTGTTTATATGTAATGCCATAATAAATATATGATTTGCTTGTTTTCATGGGGCTAGTCGCTTGTTTCTGTTGCGAGATCTGGTAACACTGTGTTTTATCAATTGTAGCGCTTTTTCTCCCAATGTGAGGACAGTTTGGGTCATTACCCTATTCAAAATGTGTGTGTTTTCTTTTGGGTCATTCTTCAGAATGTGTGTGTTTTCTTTTGGGTCATTATTCAGAATGTGTGTGTTTTCTTTTGGGTCATTCTTCAGAATGTGTGTGTTTTCTTTTGGGTCATTCTTCAGAATGTGTGTGTTTTCTTTTGGGTCATTATTCAGAATGTGTGTGTTTTCTTTTGGGTCATTATTCAGAATGTGTGTGTTTTCTTCAGCCGCTGCTCCTCCTGGAGCCCAGCAGGAGCTGCACTGAATGCAGAGAGCGCCTCGTCATGGAGGCGCTGCTGAAGAACCTGTCGGGGGTGGTGGAGCTGCTGGCCGTGGCGGCCCACAGCGGTGTGGTGGAGCGCTGGGACGAACTGGTCCTGTCCAGGGCTTTCCACTGGGCCGAGTACAGCGAGCACGTCTACTCCAGGTTCCACAACAACCCGGCCATCAGAAGAGTTCTGGAGAACCAGCTGGAGCTCACACATCAAAGCTTGACAGATGTTTTTCCTGGTTGTGCTGAAGTTTCCTTCTCGGACCTCCCACGTTGCCGAGATCTGTTGCTGGTCGGGCTGCTGCACAACCCCGAGCTGCCCGTCTCCATCATGAAGCTACTCTTTACCTCTCCGGGACCCGGTGAGGTCTCGACCAGTGACTATGAAGATGTCCCTGGCCTCTGCGGCCACATCGTTCAGCTCAGATCAGTTTGCAAAGTCCTGCGTCCTCTCTGGGCTCCGTCAGCTGTTGGTGCTGACGCTGAGGTGCAGGGGGAGCTGCTGATGGAGAGGCTGAGCCAAGAACGCACTGACCTCTGCCGGGCGGAGCACTTTTTGTGCTCCGTCCTTCAGGTGTTTCAAGGAGCAGCACGTCGTTTGTGTCCAGTCATCGCTGCGGCGCTGCTGATGACTCAACAGTCGTCTGGACAAACGGCCTCGCAGGACTTCCTGTTGGACTGGCTGCAGCGTCAGCCCGCCGTGCTGCACAGCATGTGCTCTGCGCTGCCTCCTGCAACGCTCCGGGAGCTGCTGAAGAGACACCGAACATTCAGAGCTGCGTTCTGCGACAGGCTGAAACAGTGGGCGTCGGAGATGGAGTACAGGATATGTGACGGGGAATGGGTTCACAGCGGCGCCATCCCCACGGTGTCCTTTCAGAGCCTGACTGAGCACTTCCTGTTGCTGTTCGAGGCCTGCCCCTCGCTGAAGAGGCAAGCAGAAGACGAGCTACACGCTTTAAAGATGGCTGATGGAGACTTTGATGTCCAGGGACTGAGTGTGTGGGGAGACCTCCTGTCTGCATTCAACAAGTGACTGATGGAGCTGAGGGCACGTGCACATTGATCTGTGCACGTGCTTTTTAGGAATCTGAACTAAAATGGTGCACTGCAGGAATTCAGTTTGCATTTTATGACAGTTTATTCATAGATGTGCAGGTTTACGCAATATTTTTACATCTACTCTGCAAAAACTTGCAGTTATTTGAAATAGTTTTTTTTTTGTAATAAGAAAGATGCAAATTATTGTTTGTGTCAGACACTTCTAAATGACAAGTATCAAAAGTAAATATTTCTTATCTTTATGTTGTTGTTGTTGTTGTTGTTTTTTCTAAATGCATCAAAGTAAAATGGTAAAAATTTAACTTTTATTTACATCTTCTTTTGGCTGCTCCTCCTTCAGGGGTCACCACGGTGAACTAACTCACATAAAGACATGGTGATAGTTTTTACACCAGATGTTCTTCCTGACACAACCACAGACCACTGAGCTACCACAGCCCTCTGTGTGGAGCAGAGAGCTGCTGTGCCTGAGGGAGCAGATGGTGGGGGTTAAGGGCCTTGCTCAAGGGCCCAGAGTGGGGCAAATGAGGGTGGAGGCAGGTGTGGCTGTTTCACCTTTCCCACCCATGTTTTGATGTTGTCGGTCCAGGGAGTTGAACCGGTGACCTTCCCATCACAGGCCCACCTTCTCAAACCTCTGCACCACCACTTGTTGTCGTTGAAGCTCTGATAAGTGTGGGGGAAAAATCATTCTTAATAATTTCCTTGTGATGTTGGTTTAAAGTTTAATTTATTTTTAGTTCATTCAGTTTTATTGAATAGTGCAGTTTACAGGGTTTGGATGGGCTGTACCATAACATTGTTACACCCACCACCAACGACGAAGGGCAATAATGTTTTTGCCTGTTTGTTTGTCAGTTAGCAAAATATCTTGGGAATCACTGGACAAGTTTTAATGAACCTCTCAGCAAATGACCGCTGGGATCTACCAAGGGTTAAACCACCACAGCTACTTTAGCCCAAACATTAAAGTGTCTGTGACATCATTTTTGAACTTTGCATAAAATGACACAACATATATATCTTGTATCATTCAACTATGTTCATTGTTGCAAACAAAATGATAAATTAATGAAAATGTGTTTCAAAGTGAGTTTAAAATTCGCGCTGTGTTTCTTCACGGGACATCCGGGTACTCACGCATGCTACGTCTGTGACGTATGAACAGGAATGTCTCATAGAACGCCCCCTGTACTTTACAATGGCGGACAATATATAAACCGACAAATTTAGCAATCTAAGTGAAGATTTGAGTGATTTGTCTTCAGTTGGGAAGCCAAAGTTATTTCGGGTTATGAGCAAGAAACAGCTGGTTCTAATTTAGGTCTGCAGCCATATTTATTTCAGCTTCAAGCCTCCAGTAGACCTCAGCGTCCTGCCTTTACGCCACTCTACGCGCGCATTCTGTGCGCATGCGTTCGCTGTTATAGCTCTTTTTTTTTCTTTTTTTTTTTAATGCTCGCGTTTTCGCTCCAAATCCTTGTTGTACTGTGAGCAGCTGCAGCTGTCCCCTCTGCACGCATTGGTCACTTGCTGACACGCCTACTGAAATGATTGACAGCTCAGTCAGAAAACTCGAGAACTCATCATGAAAGCAGCCCGCTGCGGTGTTCTGCTGCGGTGTTTCTACTTTATATGTTATAAAAAGTTCTAAGAAATAAAAATAATAACAGGGAGCGCTTTTCCTGCAGCTCACCGCCCACCAGGAAATATATAAAACCTCCCGCAGCCAGGTAGGACCTGAATTCATTCATTTCAGTCATCGAGTGAACGGAGGAAGAAGCGATTACTTGACTTTTGGCAAAAAAACAAAAGAAAAGGCCCGATCAGCGATAAAGAAGAGGAATTTAATTCATTTGTGTAACATACAAAACAGTCCGGCGCCGGGGAAGTTTATGGTCAGACACCGCTCAAGCGTACGCGGTCGTAAAAAAAGAGCTTTGCGCGTTTGTGCCCAAGGGGCTACGCGGGGGCTACGCTTTTGCCACAGCGTACGTACGTCGTACAGAGGCGTATAGGCAGTACGCGCAGGTCTACTGGGGGCTTTACCGTTCAGAAGCGAGGGGGGGTCCGAGGGGTGCAGCTTTATTCATAGTAGACGCTCTGACTGACATTCCTAGTGTCAGACGGGGCATGCGTGAGTACCCGGATGTCCCGTGAAGAAACACTGCGAATTTTAAACTCACTTTGAAACAAATTTTCATTAATTTATCATTTTGTTTGCAACAACGAACATAGTTGAATGATACAAGATATATATGTTGTGTCATTTTATGCAAAGTTCAAAAATGATGTCACAGACACTTTAATGGGTATAATGTTTTACAGATATTTAGCTGAAGTTTAATGTAGTAGTTTGAAACAGAAAGATGGCTAATTGTCAGTAAATTGTACAAACGGTTTTTTTTTAGGTTCTTTCAGAGCTGTTTGTATTTTACATCCTAATGTCCTGTGACTTGTCACTCGGCAAGTTAAAGTTCTTCAGCTGCAGAAAACAAATTATTTGACATTTTCAGAAATAATTTGGATATTAAATTGTTTCAAAAGGCAATGGTTCAAATAAAAAAAACAGGAAAATTAAAAAGAAAACCAGTGTTTCCTGTTCTCTGTTTGTACTTTCCCCGTCTCTGCACTCACTAAACCAACACATATTGAATTTGTGGAGTCGTGACTCGACCACCGATTTGCACATCTCAGTGCTGGGTCCGCCTGCAGGGACCCTTCTGTGATGAGGGATCAATTAGTCCGATTTGGCGTCAGAGCAGCCGCAGTAGGTGGAGCGGGGGCCTCCTCTGTCTGACGGTGGATTAGAGCCCTACCCTCAGCATGTGTGTGGAGGAAACACCAACACAGCCATGGCTCGTTAAACCCACCGTGAAAGCAATTCACGTAGAGACAGACGAGGGTCACTGAGCAAAGGGCAGCTTGTACACAACCAATTTATTCCCAACCAATAAAAACAAATGCGTCATGCTGGATGAGAGCCAGCCACGAGGAATGAGGGCTCTAACCTGATGTGTTGCATCCAAATGTATTCAGTTTTCTAGAAATGCTTTGAAATCACAAGGATTTTACACCACAAATAACAGCTCCGGTGGTTTTGCTCGTCTTTCACAGCCTTGCACTGAACTGGGTGCAGGTTAGCAGCAGTCAGGGTGATGACTCAGACGTGTTGATTTAAAAAAAAACCTGCAGGATGACAGCTTTAGAGCTCTGCCTGCAACGGTTCACATGAAAGATGAAGCCATTTTTCTCCCTTTTTATTAGAACAATTCCCTCAAGTATGAAAACCTTTGTGAAGAACAAGTTTTAGTTCTCTGGTGCACTGCACCTTCATCACGCTGCTAATTTGAAATGATCCTTCCTGCTGGCTGCTTTCTATTCTCTGTGTTTTTCAGTATGTTACCTACGGTGGCCCTGAAGTGTAAATGGACAACATTTGAAAAAACAAAATTACATTAAGCCAAACCAGAAGTGGTGTTTTGACTTTTTTTAAAAACTTTATTAACAACATAAAACAGAACAATAGGGTCATTCCTACTACATGTATTTGGTGGCTTTTGAGTCTCCATGTCATAATGTGGTATATTTTGTTTAAAAGTGGACTAATATTTATTTTATTAACCTTGTCTTACATGTTTGATTCACCTCTACCATAAAACACAACCATATACGTACAAGATGAATTCATTTAAAATAATTAGATATAATTTTAAATGCAACTTGAGTATAGTATAGTCATGTCCTTTCATGCTTCCTGAAATTAAGTTGCAATTCTAAGTAATAAAAATTCAAAAATATAATTAAAAAAAATTTAATAGTACTATTTATGTAAAATAGTTATCCAATGACTTTTTATGATGTAAAAAAAAAAAGCTTAAATTATTCAATGTAATTCTGTTTTTCACCACTTCCGCTTTGACTTAATGTAATTCCATTTTTTTTTTCAAACGTTGTTTGTGTGTGTGTTTTTTAAAATATAATTTCGTTTTTTGAAATGCAATTCCGTTTTTTCAAATGTTCATTTACACCTCAGGGCCACCATAGTTACCCCCAGACAGGAGAATGCACATATTGATGTTCAGTTTTAACTGTATGTCCACCCCTCCTTTCATTTATATTCCATTCAGTGTGGTATTGTGTCTCTGCCAGCATGGGGGTGGAGTGTAGGGGGGTGACATGCTGCACAGAGACATGCTGAGGGAGGGTTGGGGTGTCAGGGGACACTGCTGTGGGCTGCTTCTAAAGGCTCACGAGGGATAACATTCATTAAAACTCTGATCCAGCCACCATCTGGTGGTGTGAATAGGGAGTTTCCTGAGAGGGGAGAGGGTGGGTGGGGGAGGCTGGGCACGTGCCGGAGCTGCTCCAGCTCCACCCTGGACTGATCACAGTGGGGGACCCCTGAGCACACCTGTGTCCCACTCAGAGCACCTCGTCAGTGTCCAAGATCACCAGAAGGAAAAGAGGCTGTGACGTCTCACCAAATGTGTCTATTTTTATTTGTTTTTAACAAAAGACACATTTTACAAAAAAATCGCCTCAGAGTCTCCATTTAGAGGATGTAGAGTTATTCTTAGGGAAGGAAAGAGATGAAAAGAAGCCAGAGATGTGCTTATCATGTTATAAGACAAAAAAATAAAATTAATAAATTGTGCTCCATTCATAAATAGATTAGTGAGTTGAGATTTAAACCAATTAAACATTTGACCAAATTCAAGCAACTTTCCCTGTTTAGAAATCCTAAATATAAAATCAAAACTAAACCACTTACCGTATTTTCTGCTGTACACGTCACACTGCCCTATAAGTCGCATCTGTCAAAAATATGTCTAATAAAGTGGGAAAAATCCCATCACACACATCTATTACACATCTATTATGCGTCACCGCTGACAACCCGGAAATGCGGGCCGGTGTTATGCCAAAAATCGGTTGGCTGCTAAATGGCGACCGCGGGAGTGTGCATGGGAGGACTTTAATATGAATTTAACAAGATTAACACTTAAAAATAATGATTTGTTTGCTCAAAATTATAGCAAAGGTGTGTCTCGGTTTAATTTTTACTTAATAAATGCACTTCAATGGTCAAATCAGCTGCATTTCTCCAGGGCGGCGCAGCGAAATGAAGCTGATTTGACAGTTGCTCCAAGCGAGCTGGACGAAGGTGGCAGACTATGGCAAGCCGATTGTGCCATTAATAGCCATTTTTACGTAATACACGATACAACGGCATGCCATACTACTTGAGTGCCATCTAGTGGCTGAAAATATTAGTGAAGGTGACTGAATGAATGAAAACAGACATATCTCAGCCAAAAATTGATTTATAATATGGGGGGAAAAAACATAAATACGTTGCTCCAGTGTATAAGTCATAGGGCATGCACATTATGCAAAAACTGTGACTTATAGGCTGAAAAATATGGTACTTTATTTGGGCCTCTGAGATTTTAAAAGTTATAGAGTTTGAGGAAATACTCATAAATAAAAAGTTTGTTTGTTTGTTTGTTTGTTTATTCATTCATTTCATTTCAATTAAAACAAGACATATTCAAAACAAATTAAATAAAATAACTATAAAATGAAAGGCAGCAGAAGAAGAATAAATTCTTATCATTTCTGCCCCTTCTTAACTATATCAAATCAAAACAATCAATTCAAAAAATTCATAATACAATAAACCACAAAATTATCACAATTTTTCAATATAATTTCTAAATATCAGCAAAACTTATATATATCTCATCAGCAAAACATTCTTTATCTTTTTCTTGAATACAACTAATGATTTCTCCTTTTTTACATCATCGTCCAAACTATTCCATAAACTAATTCCCTTCATTAACGTAGACCTACCCTTTAAACTTGTTCTATACCTCTTCTTTACAAAAATATCTGTTCCCTTTAAATTATAACAACTATTTCTTTTAACAAAATTCACTTGTATGTTTGACGGTAAATTTTGATTCTGAGCCCTGTACATCAGCAATAGAACATTGTAATCCACCAAATCAAAAAACTTAAGAATTTTCAGTTGATAAAACAAAATACTTGAAGGATGACGATAATGCTTTCTTGAGATCACTCTTATTACTCTTTTTTGTAAAATAAAAATAGGCTTGGTTGTTGTTTTACAAGCTGTACCCCAGATACCAACACAATAAATCAGATGTGGCACAACAATCGTATTGTACAGCAAACACAATGCCTTGTCAGTTAAAAATTCCCGTACTTTATACAGCACTGCCATAGATTTAGAGATTTTAGTTCTTACAACATTGATATGTTTTTTCCATGTCAATTTATCATCAATAATCACTCCCAAGAACTTTACTTCACTCACTCTACGTATCTCCACATCATCAATTTTGAATAGAAAATCTACAGTTGGCTTTTTTTTTACTAAATATCATATAGTTAGTTTTTTCAATGTTCAATGATAATTTATTTAATTTAAACCAAGTTTGAATTTTTGCAAACTCTAACCTCATTAATTCGAACATATGATTCAGGTCTTTACCAGAACAAAGGAAAGTAGTATTGTCTGCAAATAAAACACACTTAAGGATACTAGACACCTTAACTAAATCGTTTACATACAATATGAACAGCTTAGGCCCAGATTAATGATTATTAATAATATTGCTAACAGTCTTTATAGAATAATTTCATGCCTAATATTAGATTAAGATATTTCACGACAAACGTGTAGCTGTTTTAGTCAAACATTTAAAATAACGTGCAATCTTTTAATTAATGTATATGACATTTTGATAACAGACAAAGACGTGGGCAAAAGCATTATCACCTTAGGCTGTAGGCATAATAATACAAATAATAATGATAATAATAATGATAATCAGCCGTTTTTGTTCAGTAGAATCAAACAAAACCTTATAGCTGAATAATTTTGTTATTCTATTCCTGTAATACCCGTGTCATGTTAAATCCTACCACTCTTTGGGTGCATGAAGGTGTCAGTGTAATCTGATATGGGGGGAGGGGAACCATGGACCTTTGCTAGATTACATCACATGCTATTGTATGAAATCAGTCCTGTGGAGGAAAACAGCCGACAGAGTATAGACATCCTCCTGCTCTTGTTTCAGACACAGTTCACACAACACTGTGCCTTGTTGCAGATTGACATTAAATTAATAAATCTAAGCCACCAGATGAGTGTGTTGACACCACGCAGCCCTCACTGTTGGTGGAGCCAAGCAGGATGGAGAGATTCATTTGCATTTGACAGAAGGAGGATTTTTCTGCACACTGACATCTTTAGCACAATCTTATCCTAAAAAAAAAAAATCAAGATTGGAAACAACAATATTTTTTTAAAAGGGCATTCTGGTTTGAGTTTGGGTCCAACTGGAGCGAGAGCATTGATTTATAACGTGTCATTATGTGTTAAACCAATTTACGCCGTTTGGCTCTCCACTAATAAAGCAATTAAAGGCAGGAGGAGAAGGAGGTGTGTGTGGGTGCCCTGAGGCAGTGTATTGCCTTGCAGGAGGTTGTCATAAAACAGTAATTACTCCAACATCACTTTGAAATGGAGGGTTGTAATTACATGATCTCCTAGCACGTGATGGACTTGAATTTTCCATTGGAAATTATGGGATGTTGGTTGGAGGGGGTTGGGAGGGAATGCTGTGGACTTTCTGGAGGAGGGATCAGGAGGATAATTGCATGCAGAGGGTCTCGGGGGAAGTGTGCAACCCTGTCATCAAACACTCATTCTGGCTGGGCCTCATCCCATTACAGTCCCCCAAGAGCTAAACTGCACCTGCCCCCACAGACCCCACTCTGTCACCCCCCACCCACCCCCCAAACCAACACCCTTCACTCACACTAAGATTACACATTCAGAAACAAATAACTGAGTCTGAGAAGCAGCAAGAAGAAAGTGTTGATGCTGCAGGCAGCAGAGCGCTGAGAGAGCCTCACCTGCAAATGCTGACAGGTTTTTACTGCTTTGTGTCCTAACAGGCACCCGTCACAGGTGTAACAGCCATGACCACCACTGGCTGGTTAGGCAGGAGAAAACATGTTCCACATGAGTGGTGACACAGTTGTGTTTTCTGTCAAATTAACGTGCTCTCAGAGGCGGCGGGAGCATTAATGGCTTCCTTTCTGGGCAGGTTGGATAATCAGAAGACAAACAGAGATTTATTGTAATCGCTGCCAGTCTGCTGCTGGTTCAGACACGAAGCTGCTTCCTGTGGTCAGTCAGGCATCAGTCAGCAGCTGAAGGTTACCACAGCCAGACTGTCCATCATTCATAGAGAAGCACTGGTCAAAAACTGGACCCCCCTCCCACATCCACCCAGACCACATGTTTTATCTTATATTATGGAGGATAATTGCATATTATGTTATATTATATTATGTTATGTTATTATATCTTATATTATGTTTTTTGCTCAAAAACTATATATGATGTAATCTTGCGTGTTTGTGTATTACAATTATGTTGTACTTATGATGTACGGTACGTTTGTGTATTACAGTTAGAAAAATTAAGTAGAGTTATTCATTTTATGAAGCAGTTTGTGTATTACAGTTAGAAAAATTAAGTAGAATTATTCATTTTTGTGATGAATTTGTGTATTACAATTAGGAAAATTAAGTAGAATTATTCATTTTGTGAACATCTTGATGTTGTGCCATCTTTTAGTTTGTGTATTTCAATTAGAAAAATTAAGTAGAATTAAGTAGAATTATTCATTTTATGATCTAGTTTGTGTATTACAGTTAGGAAAATTAATTTAAAAAAAAATAGGAAAATTAAATAAAATTATAAAAAAATAAAATAAAATAAAAAAAAATAAATAAAAAAATTAGAATTAGAAAATTAATTAGAATTATGGGTGATGTAGTTTGTGTATTACAGTTAGAAATATTAAGTAGAATTATTCATTTTGTGACCTAGTTTATGTATTACAGTTAGGAAAATTAAGTAGAATTATTCATTTTGTGATGTACTGTAGTTTGTGTATTACAGTTAGGAAAATAGGTAGAACTATTCATTCTGTGATGTTGCTTGAAAGTTATCATTGGTTGAACAAACTGTGAAATAGGGGCAGATATAATAAGATTTCATCTTCTTTCTGCTCCCTTCATTTTATCCTACTTGTAATCTTGTATCTGATGAAACTGTCTTGTATTGTTCTTT
>JBBPBX010016118.1:3620-30589 GCA_038048925.1 Garcialebias charrua | reverse complement strand
ACATCTCACCACTGTCCTGCTGTCCTCATACATGTCCTGTACCAGTCTAACATACTTATCTGCCACTCCAGATTTCCTCATGCAATACCACACCTCTTCTCTTGGCACCCTGTCATATGCTTTTTCTAAATCCACAAACACACAATGGAGTTCTTTCTGACCCTCTCTGTACTTCTCTATCAACATCCTCAAAGCAAAGATGGCATCTGTGGTGCTCTTTCTTGGCATGAAACCATACTGCTGCTCACAGATAGTCACCTCTTGTCTAAGCCTTCCTTCCACAACTCTCTCCCAGATCTTCATTGTGTGGCTCATCAACTTAATTCCCCTGTAGTTGCTACAACTCTGTACATCACCCTTGTTCTTAAAAATGGGAACCAGCACACTTCTTCTCCATTCTTCAGGCATTTTCTCACCCTCAAATATTCCATTAAATATTTGAGTCAAAAACCTCACTGCCACCTCTCCAAGACATTTCCAAACCTCCACTGGTATGTCATCAGGTCCTACTGCCTTCCCCTTCTTCATTCTTTTCAGAGCTTTCCGGACTTCACCCTCACTAATCTTTCCCACTTCCTGGTCCACAGTTTCTATTACCTCCACTCTTCTTTCTCTTTCATTCTCTTCATTCATTAGCTCCTCAAAGTAATCCTTCCATCTTCCCATCACACTCTCCTCACTTGTTAGAACATTCCCATTCCCATCTTTAAGTCAAAGTCAAAGTCAACTTTATTGTCAGATCTGCAATATGTACTGTACAGGACATACACAGGACCGAAATTGCGTTTCTCTCAGTCCCTCGGTGCAACAGTAAACATCTAAACATTGAAACACTGAAACATATAATAATAGACATAAGCATAAAATAGTAAAACTAACACTGTCCTGAGTTTTTGCATAGTGGTATAAGAGTATGAAAATTTACACCGACTCTAAAACTAAAACTAAAACATTAAACATTTAATGAACATAATATTGTCCTGAGTTTTTGCATACTAGTATAAAAAAAGAGTATAAAAAGTATAACTAAAATAAACTAAAGGTTTCTAGCATTGACATTTGCAAAGTGGCAAAGCAGCGTATGAGTTAATGTACACAGTACATGCACGAGGTAGTAGTTGATGTTGTTATAGAGGCAAAAAGTGGCATATGCAGTAAGGCACATTGGGCATCCTAAACAAGACCGGTCAGAGCACACTGTATATGTATCAGCAGCGGTGCAGATATTAGAGTAGTGTAAATGTAAACAGTAGCAATTAAATATAAGCAGTAGTAATAAAAGTAAACAGTATTAATAAATGTAAACAGAGAATGTAAACAGTACCATGACTATAGGCAGCGATGCAATACAAACATCAGTGCAAGTATGAGAAGTAGTGCAAACTGTATGAGCACATGACCGAGAGTTTAGTGAATAACCCGTCTGATGACACAGAGTCCAGTGCCAAAATCTTTGTGTTGTGTGGTAATGTGTGAGAAAGTTTTAGTGTTAAGGCAGTTCAAATGGGAGAGGGGGCAGAGCAGGCAGAGTGTTTAGCATCCTGACTGCCTGATGAACAGAGCTGTCTCTCAGTCTGCTGGTTCGAGCCTGGAGACTCCTCAGTCTCCTCCCTGATGGCAGCAGTCTGAAGCAGCTGTGTAGTGGGTGTGTGGGATCACCTGCCATGCAGAGGGCTTTCCGAGTGAGGCGTTTGCTGTGTAAGTCCTGCAGTGAGGGAAAGGAGGTGCCCACGATCTTCTCAGCTGCTCTCACAATGCGCTGGAGGCTCTTGCGGCTGGATGCAGTACATGCACCAAACCACACAGTGATGCAGCTGGTCAGGACACTTTCTATGGCACCTCTGTAGAAGGTGCTCATGATGGGGGTTGAAGCTCCAGCCCTTTTCAGCTTGCGGAGAAAGTAGAGACGCTGGTGAGCCTTCTTTGCCAGTGATGCAGTGTTCCTGCTCCAGGACAGGTCCTCTGAGACATGCACTCCCAGGAACTTGGTGCTGTCTACTCTCTCCACTGCGGTGCTGTTGATGGTCAGAGGGGCATGTTGGGCATCCCTCTTCCTGAAGTCCACAACAATCTCCTTTGTCTTCTCCACGTTGAGAGTGAGATTGTTGTGTCCGCACCACAAGGCCAGGCGGCTCACCTCGTTCCTGTAGTCCGTCTCATCGTTGTTGCTGATGAGACCTACCACTGTTGTGTCGTCCGCAAACTTGATGAAGTGGTTGGAGCTGTATGATGGTGTGCAGTCGTGTGTTAGCAGGGTGAATAGAAGGGGGCTCAGCACACATCCTTGTGGGGCCCCTGTGTTCAATGTGATGGTGCTAGATGTGTTACTCCCGATCCGCACTGTCTGTGGTCTCCCGGTCAGGAAGTCTAGCAGCCAGTTACACATTGAGGTGTTCAGCCCCAGACTGTCCAGTTTAAGGATGAGCTGTTGGGGGATGATGGTGTTGAATGCCGAGCTGAAGTCGATGAACAGCATTCTAACATAGGAGTCCTTCGTGTCCAGATGTGTGAGAGCTGTGTGAAGGGCAGAGGAGATGGCATCGTCGGTTGAGCGATTAGGTCGGTATGCAAATTGGAAGGGATCCAGGGAGGCAGGGAGGACAGATGTGATGCTTTTCATGACTAGCCGTTCAAAGCACTTCATCAGGATGGGGGTGAGTGCTACTGGGCGATAGTCATTGAGGCATGCGGGCGTTGCCTTCTTTGGGACAGGGATGATGGTGGTGGCTTTGAAACAGGTGGGGACGATGGCCTGGCTCAGTGAGATGTTAAAGATGTCCGTGAAGACCACTGCGAGTTCCCCTGCACAGTCCTTCAGCACACGACCAGGTATGTTGTCAGGACCAGAGGCCTTCCGGGCGTTAATCTTGATGAATGATCGCCTTACGCTGTCTGAGGACAGCGTCAGCACCTGGCCATCAGGAGAGGGGGGGAGTTTATGTGCTGGTGTGCTGTTACTTGCCTCGAACCGAGCAAAGAACTCATTCAGTTCATTCAGCGCAGAGGCTGAGCTGTCACAGGTCTGGGGGGATGGTTTGTAGTTTGTGATGGTCTGTATTCCCTGCCACAGACTGCGTGTATCCCTGCTGTCCTTGAAACGGTGAGCTATTTTCCCGGAATACTGCCTCTTTGCCTTTCTGATGCCCCAGTCCAGGTTGTTTCTGGCTGCCCTCAGGCCCACCTGATCTCCCGCTTTGAAGGCAGCATTCCTGGCTTTCAGGAGTCTGTGGACCTCAGCTGTCAGCCATGGCTTCTGGTTAGCCCGAACAGTGATGGTTTTAAGGTTGGTTACATCATCAATGCACTTGGTGATGTATGAACATACAGTGTCTGAGTACTCCTGGAGACATGTGGTGTTGTTTGTGGTAGCAGCTTCTTTGAACATACTCCAATCTGTGGTGTCAAAACAGTCCTGGAGTGCCTCTGAAGACCCCTCTGGCCACACTCGTATCTGCTTGCGGACTGGTTTTGTGACTTTCACCAGTGGCCTGTATGCTGGCTTTAGCATAACACAGATATGGTCAGAAGCACCAATGTGGGGGAGGGGGATGGCTCTGTAGGAATTTTTCATGGTGGTGTAAACCTGGTCCAGGGTGTTGTTTCCTCTTGTTGCAAAGTTTATGTTTCTGTATGTTTTTGGAAGAACACTCTTTAAATCTGCATGGTTGAAATCACCAGCCGTGATGAGAAAAGCATCAGGATGGGCTGTTTGTTGCTCACTGATGTGCAGATATAGTTCATTTAGTGCCTCACCTCTATCTTTGCTGTTGGAGCTTGGAGGGATATATACAGCAACAATCATAACAGCTGTAAACTCCCTCGGTAAAAAGAACGGTCTGCATTTAATAGTCATAAACTCCACAAAAGATGAGCAGTGTTTGTAGACCACAGCAGCATCACGACACCATGCGTTGTTGATGTAAACACAGAGCCCGCCTCCGCGAGTCTTACCTCCCTTGATGAAAGCTCGGTCCGCTCTGTAGCATGTTAGCTGCTCCAACTGAATAGCGTGGTCCAGAACGTTGTTGTTAAGCCACGTTTCCGTGAATACAAACACACAACAGTCTCTCACAGTCTTTTGTGTCGTTCGTAGCAGGCGTATATAATCCAATTTGTTGTCCAGGGAGCGCACGTTAGCCAGAACCATGGATGGAATAGCTGGCCTGTGTGGGCTAGCTGCTAGCCTCGCTCTGATACCTCCACGTTTGCCCCGCTTCTGTTTCCTGTCACGCCGCTTGTGGCGTTTCCACGGCGGGCGTGATGAAGGGAGGCTCGGTGCTGGCTTCCAGAGCAGGCCGCAGGCACGTAGCTGCTCCTCGAGCTCGCTGCTTATTTCCAGATGAGCGGTTTTTCCGACATCAAGCAGGAACTCACGGCTATACTTGCATTCTTGAACACGTAGACAAGACGAAGACGTGCCGGCACATTGCGGCATACAGGACAAGACAGACGAAAGCACTGTGTTGTTGGGAGAGAGAGAAGCCGCGGCGTTTGCACGCGCCGCCATCTTGGATATCTTGGATATCTTAATAAGCCTAACCTGCTGCACATAGTGCATTAACAGAGTACCCGAGTTTTCGACAGATCGAGTGCTTTGACTTCTATCGAGGCTTTTTTGTCCACCTCGGGTACCCATAGTACGTCACATTTCACAGCGCGCGAGGCAGCTTCAGCTTTTAGTAGACGCTACAAAATGGATTCCTGTGTGCGCACGGATGTTAATGGAGCACGCCGTCTTGTCAAAAAGGTAAAACAGTTTATAATTTTATAAATTGCGCTACTCATTGAATCATCCTGTAGATTTTCTTTGCTCTGACCGCCGTAGTAGTTTGTGACAGCAGGGGGCAGTGTTGCATTGCAGGTCACATATATAACACGGCCGAAACGGCGTCCTTTCTCTCGTTTCACAAACAAAAAAGCAGCAAATATTAATCTCTCTAACTATTAAAAACCTATAAACACAATCTCTAAAAGTAAACCTAAATTGCACAGCACTGCAGGCGTGGTACGGTGTGGCTGTGGTCCCATTTGTTTTTTAAGTTTCGGTTCAGTGCCTACTTTCACTTTTAATATTAATAATAATAAGTAATAGTTTTGTTTTTCCTGTGACTTATCTGCAGTATGATAAATGATAGGAGCATAATAAATGCTCCCAATGTTTTGTTGGTCTTTTTTTTCTTTTTGTAAAGACGTTTTTTATGCATTTATATTTATTTATTTATTTTGCATCATAAGACACTGTGACGTCATCGGCTACTCGAGCGTCGTTCGAGTTTTTTTATGTTAATGTCGAGGTTAAAAATTATGTACTCGTTCAACCCCTAGCTGCACATCCTTTCCAGCCTGATCCCTCTGTCTTGCCAATCGGTACAAGTCCTTCTCGCCCTCTTTAGTGTCCAGTCTCCCATATAACTCATTGTACGCCCTCTGCTTTGCCTTAGCTACTTCCCTCTTTGCTCTATGTCCCATCTCCTTATATTCCTGTCTCCGCTCTTCAGTCCTCTCACAGTCATATTTCTTCTTGGCTAATCTCTTTCTTTGAATGGCGTCCTGCACTTCACTATTCCACCACCAGGTTTCCTTATCATCCATTCTCTGTCCAGATGACACACCAAGTACCTTCCTACCTGTCTCTCTAATTACTGTTGCTGTAGTAGCCCAGTCACTTGGAAGCTCTTTCTTACCACCCAGAGCCTTTAACAGCTCGTCTCTGAATTTCTCACAACATTCTTCCTTCTTTAGCTTCCACCATTTGGTCTTCTTCTCTGGTTTTACTCTTTTTCTCTTCTTCGCAACAACAGTCATTCTACACACAACCATCCGATGCTGTCTGGCCACGCTCTCCCCTGCTACAACCTTACAGTCTCCAATCTCTCTCAGGTTTCCTCTTCTACACAGAATGTAATCGACCTGTGTACTCCTTCCTCCACTCTTATAGGTCACTCTATGTTCCTCCCTCTTTTGGAAATAGGTATTGACTATAGCCATTTCCATTCTCTTGGCAAAATCCACCACCATCTGTCCTTCCTGGTTTCTTTCCTTGACACCAAACCTACCCATCACTTCCTCATCCCCTCTGTTTCCTTCACCAACATGTCCATTCAGGTCTGCTCCAATCACCACTCTTTCCTCCCTGGGAATACTCTCTATCACTTCATCCAAATCTTTCCAAAATTTATCTTTCTCCTCCCCATCACATCCAACCTGTGGAGCATAACCACTTACTATGTTTAGCATCAGACCTTCTACTTCTACCTTTAGACACATCACCCTATCTGACACTCTCTTCACCTCTACTACATTCTTTGCCAACTCCTCCTTCAGGACCACCCCTACTCCATTTCTCTTTCTATCCACACCATGGTAAAACAGTTTGAACCCTGCTCCAATACTGCGAGCCTTGCTGCCCTTCCACTTGGTCTCTTGGACACATAAAACATCTACCTTTCTTCTCTGCATCATGTCAGCCAGCTCTCTACCTTTGCCTGTCATTGTCCCCACATTTAGAGTTGCAACCCTCAGTCCTACATTCTTCACTTTCCTCCTCTCCCTCTGTCTCCTGACACGTTTTCCTCCTCGGCGTCTTCGACTAACAGTAGTACAATTTCCGCCGGCACCCTGTTTGTCAACAGCACCGGTGGCGGACGTTGTTAACCCGGGCCTCGACCGATCCGGTATGGTTTCACTTTGATGAACTCGCATTATGGTTTTGGCAAGTGTTTTACATCGGATGCCATTCCTGACACAACCCTCACCATTTACCCGGGCTTGGGACCGGCACAAGAGATACACTGGCTTGTGCTCCCTAGTGGCTGGCTTTGTTAAAGGAGACCACAGATATGTTTTTAAAATTTTTATGGTATTTCTTTGGGGTTACCAGACACTGTTCATTCAATTTAATACACAAAATAATTCTTAGATAATCAATTATACCCTTTTTAATTCTGCCATTTTTAACTTTCGTTTTGAACGACCGGTTTATGATAATGAGATCTCGTGGCACGCCCTTCAAAGATCTGCTTACATTAACTCCGCCCTCCAAAGGCAGACGAGGAAGTCAACTCACGTTACTGCCACAGAGTCGAGCTGAGCTGAATTGGACCGCAACAGATCACAGTGTACAAGTTGTCGTGTCATTTTTTATTCTTCCTGTCATGTCCAACTCCCTCTCTCCCTCACTCTCACCGTGCGCGCGAGCTGGAGGGAGCGAGCAGTCACTGGCGGACACACATACACACACACACACACACACACACACACTCACAGCGGTGCTGTCTTTTTATCTGAAAACTATCAATTTTAAATCTGCTTAGTGCTCCATTATCTGCGCCAGGAGGGTCAGAGAGGGTTTCTCCGAAACAAAAGGCTTTAAAAAAAAAAAAGATGCAATGGACAAGATGCGATCTCAGGTCTCCCGGGTGGCGGTCCAGTGCACTAACCACTCAACCAAACTGGCAGTTGTGCAAAAGTAGTCCTTCATCATATAAGAAGTGTAATTCTTCTTCGGTAATGTCGCCTGGACATTGCCATTAAAAATAAAATTAAGCCACGCATCTCTGCTCTCTGAGACTGGAAGAGTGTGTATCGACACATGTTGTGTAATGCAGCCAACAACGCAACATTTAACTTTAGGAGCCATTCTGCTGAGATGAACTATTCTTCTTCTTCTCCATTTGATTTATGGCGGATCGCAAACAACTGTTAGGTGCATACCGCCACCTAGTGTGCAGGCTGAGATGAACTCAGGAACCGCGTGGGTGGAGCATTACCAGGGGTTGCTAGGTGACGGGGGCGGGACAAAGGTTGGGATGGGTTGTGGCTGTGGGTTGTGGCTGCGGTTTGTGACGTAACAAACCGCAGGAAGTGCAATCGGCCGTTTCTATCTAAGATAAATAAATATACTTATAGTAAATAAACCACTGGGTGCATTTTTTTGGCCTTAGGACTGTTTTTTTATGAAGTAAATACCCAAAGTTGAGTACAAAAACATTAAAAAGTGAATTTTGCATCTGTGGTCTCCTTTAAGAACCGATTACAAATCAGCTTATTTTTCACGTGCGTAGGAAGGATTTTCTGAGGGGCAATCGTTTAAAAGACAGAGTGGACCTATGAAATGCAAGTTGTCCAGTAGCTCAATTGGTTAAGCATCCAGCGGTTGGTGCGCAGATACTTTTCTCGAAGCTGGTTCGAATCTCACTCTGTACGGTTAAAACTTATTTTACGTTTGTCTTTTATTGGATAAAAAAATGAGGACTGAGATTAAAAAGCAGGAGTTTGTGAAACTCCTTTTTTTTATCCAATAAAAGACAAACGTAAAATAAGTTTTAACCGTACCGAGTGAGATTCGAACCAGCTTCGAGAAAAAGATCTGCGCACCAACCGCTGGATGCTTAACCAATTGAGCTACTGGACAACTTGCTTTTTGTAGGTCCACTCTTTCTTTTAACCGATCGCCCCTCAGACAATCCTTAAAATAAGTTGATTTGTAATCAGTTCTTAACAAACAGTAAACTCAGAAACACTAATATATATACTGTATTCAGCTAACAATTTTTTTTAGTCGTTTCTGTAGTTAAATTTTAATGAGATTCAGCAACGAGGCTAGCCTGTATAAATAAAGGTTGAATGAATGAATGAAAAAAGCGCTGAGGTTGTTGTTAGAATGAGCTGATGACTCAACAACACGCAGCAGTCCTGCCTCTGCACGCAGAAAGCCCCCCCCCGCAAAATCTCTGCTGGCGCTACGAATTCTGGGATAGCCTCCGCCAGAAAGGATTCACGGATGCATCCACGTATTTCGGCAGGAAGTAGGCCGCATTCCTCGGCCGCGTGAGGAGGAGTCTTCGAATTGGGACAGTCCTCCGCGTGGGGCAATGACGTATGCGGCCGACAAATGCGCACTCATGAGGACCCAGCCCATGAATTGAGACACAGCCGTTGTGTGTTTTCTGCAGAGGCAGGAAGAGACACAGAAACAGTGCAGGCTGAAGGCTGCTGTGTTTAGAGTTGGAGGTAACCAGGAAAACCTGGAGTGGAGTTTTAGTGGCTTGAGTGTTCTCCTATTAACCAAGTGGAATGGATTGATTCACAAAGAAATAGAAAATGTTGGATATTTCATGGTAAACGTGGGGTGTCCAAATTAATATTTTTGAAATGTGTGAGATGACATGTCCCCTTCACATTGCTATTGATGCAACACCTATGAGCAGTATACTGATGCCCCCCACTGCTGAGGGGTTTGAACAGTGAATGTTTGTTGTTTTGGAGATGAGTGTTTTAAAAGACGTGGGACAGTTTAACTGACATGCTTCTACTTTAATTAATTACTTATTCAACACTCGTTCAAGGTGAGAATAGTAATTCACGGATTCTCTTCTTTTTCAAGGATTTAAACAGATGAATCTGCGCGACCAGATGATAAGATGTCAATCACAATGAAGCGTTAACTTATGTTGATTCAGCAGAACTGAATCATTTATTACCAGAATCATAAATTACATCAACATATGTACAGCGGATTGATCGATCAGCTTTTCCTATAAATTCAAACATCAAACAGTTAGAAATTGCGCGTCTTCACTAATCGACGTATCTTTCAAGGAACAACATATTAATTTATAAGGTCTTAAAATAAAGGAATCTGCAGGCTCTTAGTTTAAAGTTCATAGCGAAGATGGATAAAGAAAAAGTTTAGGAGGAGTAGGCGGAAAGATGGAGGAAAGATGAGGAGGGTTATTATCTTGAAGTGTTTGACCAGAAATAGGCACACTCTTCGGCGGCGGCTGCTAGACTCCCGTCCGGGTTGAACAACGACTTTTTACCTTTTGCGAAGATTCTCTGTCCCAACGCAGGTAAAGTATGCCCACTCTTAACGTGCACAGACCATCCGTCCAGCTACGTTTTTGCAGGCTCTTAGCGTGTCCATTCTCCAGCGGCTCGCTCAAGTCCGCATCAACCTGCCCGAGGTAGCGGCTACTAGTTCCGGTTTGATTTTTCAAGATAAAAGATTCCTCAAAGGAATTTCATTAAAAAGTGGAGCTTCATAAATTCATAAAATCCGACATGTTCTTCAACTTTAGACAGAGTATTGATTCATGTGTCCACATATTAAGAATACACTATATGAACATTAACAATGATCATTCAACATATTGAAGAATAACACTGCTCATGCAAATAACAAATGATCATAAAATGACAGAAAGTTATTATTTTGATATATTTGAATTAGGACAAATTAAAAGAAGTCTCTTGTGATTTAATGTGCGTTCTAGATTCAAACTTAAATGTAATAAAATAGTGTTAATGTATTTCACTGCAGGTTTTCAGAGAAAAAGGTGTTTCACTGAGAGGATCAGTGAAAAGGTGTATCATTTGGACATTTCAGAGGCCAGGGTGTCTCATTACAGGTTTTTTTTTTCTGGACTGGAATTGAAAGAAAACAACTAAACCTTAATGTTTTTGGTGCAAGATGTTCAAGTGGGTAAGGGTTACACTGTGGGGAAGAACAGATGAAGGTTTTGTTAGTTTGTTTCTTTTGTTTTAGTGCAGAGTGATGGATGCTGGTAAGTGGAGAAAGCAATTTTCTCTATCACAAGGTGCATTGGAGGAGCCAGGGGGTGGCCAAAGGTGGCCTTGACCAACACAGAGTAATCTTCAGCCACCCCAGTCATTTGAGGAAACTCTACTTTTAAACAACATAAAATAACTAGAGAGTATAGTTTACTCAAATGACAGGGGTGGCCAGTTTACAGATATGGAGGTGGCCCTGTGGGATTTTGACCTGGCAACCGAAGTTTCTAAAGGAAACACTTTCTTATACCTTAATGCAACCACACACAAAAATGGAAGTCGGTACCTCATTCAATAAATTACTAGCCAACTTTATCATTTGTGGGGGAAAAAAAAATATATATATATATTTTAATTGTTTAAAGTATAGTATCCTCTAATGAGTGGAGTGGATGAAGTTTAATCAAGGTCATCACTGGCCACACCCTGGCTCCTCCTTTGCACCAAATGGTGGATACAATTGATCCCTCTACTTTCCAGTAGTGCATTAACAGAGTAACCGAGTTTTCGACAGCTCGAGTGCTTTGACTTCTATCGAGGCTTTTTTGTCCAACTCGGGTACCCGTAGTGACGTCACATTTCACATTTCACAGCGCGCGGGGCAGCTTTTAGCTTTTAGTAGACGCTACAAAATGGATTCCTGTGTGCGCACGGATGTTAATGGAGCAGGCCGTCTTGTCAAAAAGGTAAAACAGTTTATAATTTTATAAAATGCGCTACTTCGTGTTGACTTTCTTTGTAGTAGATTGTGACAGCAGAGGGCAGTGTTGCAATGCAGGTCCCATATACAGTATAACACGGCCAAAACGGCTTCCTCTCTCTAGTTTCACAAACAAAAAAAAACAAATATTCATCTCTCTAAAGCTACCAAAAATCTATAAACACAATCTCTAAAAGTAAACCTAAATTGCACAGCTGCAGGCGGTGGTACGGTGTGGCTGTAGCCCCATTTGTTTTTAAGTTTCGGTTTTCATCGTCTTACTTTCACTTTTAATATTATTAATATAACTAATAGTTTTGTTTTTCCTGTGACTTATGTGCAGTATGATAAATGATAGGAGCATAATAAATGCTCCCAATGCTTTGTTGGTCTTTTTTTTCTTTTTGTAAAGACGTTTTTAGGCATTTATATTTATTTATTTATTTTGCATCGTAAGACACTGTGACGTCATCGGCTACTCGAGCGTCGTTCGAGTTTTTTTATGTTAATGTCGAGGTTAAAAATTATGTACTCGTTCAACCCCTACTTTCCAGGATCTGTCACTCAGCACTACTTCGAACAAGAAAATAAAAACCTCCCTCGGTTCTTCTCCACAGTGTAACTCTACCCACTTGAAGATGTTGCCCCAAAAATATTAAGGTTTACTCTACTTACATTCTCTGCTCAATTGCAGTCCAGAAAAACACTCATCTCCAGAACTACATTCACTTTTTACATTACTCAGGTACTGGGGACACTAGAATACCGCTTGTTTAGCTAGAACTTT
Source organism: Garcialebias charrua (assembly GCA_038048925.1). Lineage (NCBI taxonomy): Eukaryota > Metazoa > Chordata > Actinopteri > Cyprinodontiformes > Rivulidae > Garcialebias > Garcialebias charrua. Next base: position 18,530 of record JBBPBX010016118.1, on the reverse strand, counting down.
CTCATTCGTTAAATAATTTACTCTTTGAACAATTATAAAGCAAAATTAAATGAAAATAATTTCATCTTGGAAAAAAGGCTTTCACCTGCCGCACGGTGTGCAAAATGTTTACAGAAAAATGCTGCACAGTCTGTGACTGATCAGAGTGTGATGAAGATGACACTCATCTCGCATTAGCAAAGTGCTATGTTACTAAAGCTAGGTCAAAGCAACTTAACCTGTGGTTACAATCTCTGCTGCCCATCTAGAAGTAGTGACATTTTCGGCATGGGGTGGGGATTTTGGTCAATAGCTCACTCATTTCTGTTGGCAGGGCAAGGTGACCTCCTTGGATAATGGTATGAGGAACACTTCTTTCTTACCATTTCATTGAAATCTTTACAGTGCTCAGTTTTGCTAAAAGGAAGACAATGATTTATCCATTAAGTATGCTGCCGCATGATCAATCCAAGTAGAACAATCTAACAAAGTTAATTCAGGTCTTCTGGACGGATTCTTCTTGAAACATTTCAGTCACTCTTTCAGGGATGAAGATGTTCACATCCTTGATAGAGAGGAGCGTTGGTTTGAGAGACGAGTGAAGGAAGCCATCTATGTGAAGAGAAACCATCCATCATTAAAAAGGAGAGGAGACCTACATGTTCAACTGCCCCCTCTTACAATGCTGTTAGTGCTAGTACTCAGCCCTCTGTGAATAACAAGTGGCCATCAGGGCACTAATGATCAATATTTAGGCTGACGGTCCTCCTTTTTTATGTGAACAGTTAGTTTTGGCTGTGGTGACAGCAGTGACTGGTGAGTCGCAGCTCCTCAGACTGTCAAAGTATTTTGGACAAAAGACGAAATGTTTCATCAAGTGTAAAAAAAGGCATTCAATACAAGATCAACTGGACTTTATTTGTTACAGAAAACATTTCGACCTCTATCCAGAGGGCTTTGTCAGTTCTATGAGCAGACTGTGTGCCAGTGGAGTTATAACAGTCTTAGGAGACACGCACCAACCTATGTAAATTGCAAGCTGAGGTTACACATGGGAATTAGACTTGCAAATCTTTTTGAGAAGCCTCTGCTGTTGGGTTGTGAGGTGTGATTTGTCAATTTACATACAGTTGTGTGTCTTCTGTCAGAGACCTCAAGAAACCCCTACTGTTAAGGTGGGATTTGTCAATTTGCATGTATGTGTTACCTCAGCTTGCAATTTACATATGATGGTGCGTGTCTCCTAAGACTGTTCTAACTCCACTGGCACACAGTCTGCTCATAGAATTGATAAAGCCCTCTGGATAGAGGTTGAAATGTTTTCTGTAACAAATAAAGTGCAGTTGATCTTGTATTGAACGCCTTTTTTTGATTTTATCATGTCCTGGACGATTGAGAATCTTCACCAGCATGTTTCATCAAGAAGAATCCATCCAGAGGACCTGACTCAGCAAAGTTAGCTATGAAATAGGTAATGACAGAGTTGTATTTTTTATGTCGGTTAACTTCAATTTCTTGTGGCAACCATCTTAAATTGGGCAACTCAAAAAAACTAATCAGCAATCACTGTCATGGGAATTTAAGTAAAGGTCATGGATGTTATAATGTGAAATTAATGTGTGTGAGGTCAAGAGAGTACTTCTGTCTACTCAGAGAGGAGCCAGCAGGTGCCTGATGAACTGTCTGCAGATAACGTAACTTCTGACACCTTCAAATCTGTAAGCTGAAAAGCAAAGGTTGCCTTGACCTCGTCTCTGTCTGAAAAGCATTGTAAAAAGACACTTCTTTATACTGTTCATGGACAGACCGTACAACCGGAGCTTCACTGTAACATCTGTGTAAGTGTTTGTGTTAACTCTGCCCCCTTGCAAGGCGTAAACTTGGTTGAAAAGATCTTATGGTATCCTCAGTGTGGCTTTTTTGATTAATGAGATGATGAGGAAAGGGTAACTAATTTATCCAACAATAACTTTCTGAGAGAATCTTTAAAATCTGTCTAGTGAGTCACAAGATATTTTGCTAATAAACACTGAAACACAGCCACAGGCAGTTATGATCACCTGCTTTTCATGGTAGTGAGTGATAGTTAGGAACAGCTTCTACCCTGAAGCTGTTAGACTCATAAATCCCTAACCAGGAAATTCACTGTAATAGAACTTTAATATGTCACTTTATATGTGCTGCTTATTATCCATGCTTCTGATCTCTTGCCTTTATGCTGCTGTATTCATACCCATCTGCTCACTACAGACTCATGTTTGGACTGTTGTTCAGATTATAACAGATTATATTACATTATTAGTGTTTAGTGTTTATCTTAGATCTTTTAGTGTACTGTTTTGTGTACATCTTAGTTCATATTTTACATCCTTATATACTGTTTCTTTTTATATGTTATATTTCTGCTATTTTTGGATATAACTAGGACCCTGTGCACACAATTTTCTTCCACCTCATGCACCACATGTGATGCGAATAACAATAAAGAAACTTCTTTACCTCTTCTTCAGTTTCTGGTTCAGTTTTTAGTTTTATGTCTTTAAGTTTGTTTTGTCTCCCTTTCAGTTGACACTTTCCTCTCCTATGAAGTCACCACTTCTCTCATTTACTGTATCTTCTCCAATTTCAGGTGTGCAGACCAATAATGACGCTCCGCCAACTTCATTTCTTAATGCTTGACACGCCACCAGTCTGGCAGCAACTTCAGTCTGGCAGACAGAGCCTCAGAAATGAGACGGAAACAGAGAAAACAGACGAGAAGCTTTCAAAGTTGCATTATGTTATGAAAAGCAATTTACAGGTTCAGAGAAAGTTTGGGCCTCTGGGTAATGACTTTAGTTTGCTAATTTCCAGTGTTTATGTGCCGACCCCTGCTTTCTCTCTCACTGTAAATCATGATAATCCTGCTTCTTCTGAGATATTTATCTGGATTCGGCTCTAATTATCTCCATGGTGATTTTCACCAATTGGCCAAGGTTTGCTACATAGTGCTTTGCTTAGGGTTTTTCAAATATTGTTATTAAAATTCTGTATTTAGTTGTGATTAATTGGGTTATAATTAAATGTATCTGGAGTGCAAAAGACGGCAAGCCAAAAAAAAAACCTCAGAAATTAATTGATCTGAAAACAGAAATGTTGGGGAAAAGGAGGAATAGAAACTATTTAAAGCACACCTGAGGCAATTTTCTTCTAATTAACTGATTCCAATCGGCGTAGAATGTTGCATCTTAATGCGCCTTTAATGGTCTTCTTGTTTGGATGTTTTAGTTGTTGTTGTTTTTTTCCAGTTATTTTCATCAACAGAATTATGACAGCATTAAATCCAGAACTTCAGAATAGAAACTATAATTGGAGCTGGGTAATGTTGTTTTAGAACCATGACATAAACAGACCACACATAATTACTTGTTTCCTTGAACAAATCTTACATTAGGCCTCACCTGCTAACTCAAAATGGTTTGACAGCTACCGTGGCTATAACTAGGAAAACCTATTAAACACCCAGAGTAGGCAACATGCAGGTAAAAGATAAGCGAAGTTTACTGTGTGCTACTGTGTAGCAAATATGGGCTAAGGATCAGTTTTTAGGGAGGTGAGGACAAAGGTCAGTAGTAGTGCAGAGTGCACATTTAGCGCAAATTTTGCTGAGGAGAATGGAGATTTCTGGGAGTGAAACTAAGACCTGTTGGTCTTGGAGAGTGGTAGGATGGAAGCTTGGAATATTGACCCAGTACTGTTTGTTGAGGAACCTGGAGGCAGAATAATCCAGGTAAGCCAAGGCTACGGTGGCCGAGGGGTGCAAACGCGCAGCTAAAACAGAACAGCACGCTGCAAAAAGAAAAAAGCGTAACAAAAGTTGAAACACGCATCATAATGAAAACAACAGTATTCCAAAAGTTGAAACACGCATCAAAATGAAAACAACAGCGTTCCAAAAGTTGAAACACGCATCAAAATGAAAACAGCGCTCCAACAGATGAGGCGCACTGCAAAAGATAAGTCGCGCTCCCAAAGGGGACGACCTGCAAACAGAACGAGCTGCAAATAAGAAAAGCTGCAACGGAAGTGCTCCAGACCACTAGGGGCAGTCGAACAAAGAACAAATCACAAAGCATATTATAGTTTTTGGAATGGCAAAAGTCATTTGTGTATTTTAACTTATTTATTTCTGAAGAATATTTTACTCCTCATCGAAACTATCTTGTTGTATTTGTTTTAATAGTGTGCGATAGGGGAGCAATGCATGGATGCCTGGTTGGCTTAGTGGTCTAACAGATTGTCTCAAATGTGGGAGACCTGGGTTCGTTTCCCGGTCTCGGAAATTTTTGTGGTATTAATTTCTTTTTTTTAAGCCTTTTGTTTTGGATAAATCGGGTGGAATAGATAAATACATCTACATGTTTATTCTTTGTTGTTGCTTGGTTTATGTTGTTGGCTAGACTTTTAGTTTGTTTTAGGCAGCAGGCGTGGGGAGGAGGTTGGGGGTTGTGCTGCATTCACGCCTCCTCCAGCAACAACCTAAAACAAACGATTTATCCAAAACAAAAGGCTTAAAAAAAAAAGAAATTAATACCACAAAAATTTCCAAGACCGAGAATCAAACCCCGGTCTCCCACATTCAAGGCAATCTGTTAGAAAACTAAGCCAACCAGGCATCCATGCGTTGCTCCCCTATCGCAAAGTATTAAAACAAATACAACGGGATAGTGTCGATGAGATGTAAAATATTCTTCAAAAATAAACAAGTTAAAATATACAAATAACTATGCCATTCCGAAAACTATAATATGCTTTATGATTTGTTCTTTGTTCGACTGCCCCTAGTGGTCTGGAGCACTTCCGTTGCAGCTTTTCCTATTTGCAGCTCGTTCTGTTTGCAGGTCGTCCCCTTTGGGAGCGCGACTTATCTTTTGCAGTGCGCCTCATCTGTTGGAGCGCTGTTTTCATTTTGATGCGTGTTTCAACTTTTGGAACGCTGTTGTTTTCATTTTGATGCGTGTTTCAACTTTTGGAACGCTGTTGTTTTCATTTTGATGCGTGTTTCAACTTTTGGAACGCTGTTGTTTTCATTTTGATGCGTGTTTCAACTTTTGGAACGCTGTTGTTTTCATTTTGATGCGTGTTTCAACTTTTGGAACGCTGTTGTTTTCATTTTGATGCGTGTTTCAACTTTTGGAACGCTGTTGTTTTCATTTTGATGCGTGTTTCAACTTTTGGAACGCTGTTGTTTTCATTTTGATGCGTGTTTCAACTTTTGGAACGCTGTTGTTTTCATTTTGATGCGTGTTTCAACTTTTGGAACGCTGTTGTTTTCATTTTGATGCGTGTTTCAACTTTTGGAACGCTGTTGTTTTCATTTTGATGCGTGTTTCAACTTTTGGAACGCTGTTGTTTTCATTTTGATGCGTGTTTCAACTTTTGGAACGCTGTTGTTTTCATTTTGATGCGTGTTTCAACTTTTGGAACGCTGTTGTTTTCATTTTGATGCGTGTTTCAACTTTTGGAACGCTGTTGTTTTCATTTTGATGCGTGTTTCAACTTTTGGAACGCTGTTGTTTTCATTTTGATGCGTGTTTCAACTTTTGGAACGCTGTTGTTTTCATTTTGATGCGTGTTTCAACTTTTGGAACGCTGTTGTTTTCATTTTGATGCGTGTTTCAACTTTTGGAACGCTGTTGTTTTCATTTTGATGCGTGTTTCAACTTTTGGAACGCTGTTGTTTTCATTTTGATGCGTGTTTCAACTTTTGGAACGCTGTTGTTTTCATTTTGATGTGTGTTTCAACTTTTGGAACGCTGTTTTCTTTTTGCAGCGTGCAATTCTGTTTTAGCTGCGCGTTTGCACCCCTCGGCCACGGTACAAGGCAGATGGTTGTAGCTGATTATCTCACAGGGGCAACTCACAAAGGAACTCGAGGGACAAGTAGGATGCACTGGAGGACACTCAACAATCCAGGTCTTGAAAAACATAGACTCAAAAGGTTAGAATCACTTGACAGAAATAATCTGTCTCCAGTGAGTGCTATCACACAGCTACCAGAATTATTCAATGTTCCAGCTCTGAACTGGAGGAGATTTTAGTCTTATATGAGTCTTATATTAAAGATCTTATTGTTCAATATTTTCCTGACGGAGCACTTAGCTCTCAGACTGCGAGCTTCCTTGTGGTTCCTAGAGTTTCCAAAAATAGAATGTGAGGCAGATCTTTCAGTCATCAGGCTCCTCTCTTGTGGAACAAACATCTAGTTTCTGTTTGTGAGGCTGACACATTGTCCAGTTTTAACACTGGACTTAAGACTTTCCTTTTTAATAAATCCTATATAGGTTTTGACATCACACTAAATGATGGTATTTGTGAAAAAAATGGTTACCTTAGACCTAAATAAAGGAAATAGAAATAAAATGTTTGTAATAGTATTAATACAAGAATGTCTTGAAGATGTATATTTCAGCCTCGAAAGTATCCACGGGAAAAATTATCTGGGTTACACCTTTACCGGAAAAAATAAAGAGACAAGGATTTGACCGCAGAGGAGATGTGGCAGGTGAAGCAGCATGCGGGGACGCAGCGAACGGACCGGTGAAGCTCCCGAATCAGTCCAGGAAAACTGGAGTTGGGCTTCATGCTGAAGTTAGACCCAACTCTGGAGGGAAGAAGAAGACTTTCCCATATTAACGCAAAGCGTCACACGGGAAGGATCGGTCCGGATACCCTGGAGCGATTTTGGCGCAGAGTGCTCCAGGTCAAGAGAAGGAAACCCCAGGGACAGAGACGCCAACCCGGTGAGATGTTTCCTTATTTATTAATTTTTTCCTCCTTTCGTTTTGAGAGACTGGAGGATCATATGGGCCCCAACAAGTTTTTTCTTTTCTGAATATTTTTTGAGTGACTGCCAACTTTTTTATGGGACAATTTAATATTATTATAAAAGAGAGATCTCTCTTGGGGAAATAAGGAAGCTTGAATTTTTTTCAGAGACTTTATCATGATCATGAAGATGTGCTTGGGTAACTGATTATGTTAGAATCATGACTGGAACAGCTGATATAGCGAGCCTCGCCCTCGCCCTGCGGCACCATAAAGTTGACGTGTCCAAGTTTTTTTTTAACTTCTCTCTTTCTTTTGTTTAATGTTTATTTAGGATGGTCCAGTGTTATATTCAGTTTCCTAATTGTTTCAAAAATAGTTAAAAGAACTCTCTTGAGTGTGTACAAGCTCTCATTTAATTTGGAGATTTTTACAAGGGTTGGCTTGGATCTACTGACAAATCCCTTAGTTGTGATGCTATAGGCTTAGACTACCATATTTTTCGGACTATAGGTCGCACCTTTTTATGTTTTTTTTTTAGGCCTGCGACCTATACACCAGTGCGACCTATTTATGGATTTTTTTCCATATTTTTAGACAAATTTTTGACTCAGATATGAGCCTTTTTCATTTTGGCAGAAAATGGTGCAGAACAACTTTCGGCGGCTAGGGGCGCAGTGCAGTGCAGCGCAGTACCACCACCACCGACCCAAGAAGAAGAAGAAGACTGTTTCCAGCTCATGTGTCCGAAAAAAAGCTCCTCTGCTCGGACTGACTGTCGGCCTCCTGGTATGGATGTAGCTTTGTTAGCTCTGTTTGTTTGCTGTTTGTTAGCAAGATAAGTCAACCACTCAGCGGATTTTTCTGAAACTTACAGAATGGAATGGAATCACAGTGTGGACGTTTACAAGTGAGTAGCTTTATTAGATGTTTGAGAGAAAAAAAAACAACAATCTTTTATTAGCATAGCTTGTTAGCTTGTGGATGTACAGTATCTGTTTACGGTATGTTATAAATAGTTTCGAAACTAATCGGTGTATATTTTTTCTGCTTACAGAGTGTAATTATAAGGCTTTAATGTACATAACTATGTCCTGTAGAAAACATTTTAGATGAGATTCGATTTTTTATTCATTTTAGAGGTGGACGGTTCTCGTGTTTAGCTTCTATTTACGTTATAAATAGCTTCAAAACCACTCGGTGTACACTCGGTGTATATTTATTTCTGCTTATAGAATAATTATAAGGCTCTAATGTACTTAACTATGTCCTGGAGAAAACATTTTAGATGAGATTCGATTTTTTATTCGTGTTAGAGGCGGACTGGTCTCGTGTTTAGCTTCTATTTACGTTGTAAATAGCTTCAAAACCACTCGGTGTACACTCGGTGTATATTTATTTCTGCTTACAGAGTAATTATAAGGCTCTAATGTACTTAACTATGTCCTGGAGAAAACATTTTAGATGAGATTCGATTTTTTATTTGTGTTTTCAGAGACGGACTGGTCTCGTGTTTAGCTTCTATTAGCTTCTGGCAGACATTAGCAGCAGAGCTAAACACTCGGCCCATATTGCCGGGTTGTCTCAGCGGTCACGCGGCACGTCAGCGGTGGATAACGCGTTACATCGGCGGGGACGTAGGTGCGACCTATATTCAGGTGCAACCTATATTTGGATTTTTCCAATTTTTTGGCAATAATTGGATACTGCAACCTATATTCCGGTGCGACCAATAATCCAAAAAATACAATACTGTAGGACAAACTGTCCTAATTTCATCAAATGAATAGCTATTAAAGAGTACAAATGAATATTATGTTTGTAATTATGGTATTGCTATCTTGACATGCTTTTTTTCCCCTCCTAGTGAGGATCTGCTAGTCTCCATTCTGGACCTGTTGTTGTGTATCTGTTCCACCTTCCTGTCCTCTCAAACCCAGCTGGTCAAAGCAGATAGACGCTTGTCCTGAGCCTGGTTCTGCTGGAGGTTTCTTCTTGTTTAAAGGGAGTTTTTCCTTTCCACTGTATCCTTTGTGATTGCTCAGGATGGGAGACTGATGAAATGAAGACTCAACGTGGATTTTTTTCCCTTCCTTAGATAGATAACTTTACCAACTGGCATTTATAATGTATGTGAATGTTTATGTCCAGTGCCCTGAGATTACTTCTGTTGTGACTTGGTGCTATATAAATAAACTGAATTGAACTGAATTAAAAGCAGCCGTCCTCATCAGCACTGGATCAGGAACAGGTGAGAAGGTTTAGCTTCACCCTAAGACTCAGGAGCGGAGAGGTCAAAGTTAGCAGCAGAAACAGAATCTCAACACACACAAAAATATACATTTCTGAGTGGTGAATCATAACTTCACAACATGGTAACTAAATTATAATAAAAAGCTACCAATAAATGTATTCAGCATGTGTTCTTCTTGTTCAACTCAAAAGTTAGACAACCAATCTATTCAATTAAATGTATTTATGTTGTAACAATTCAAGTTTCAAGGTTCTTTATTGTCATTCACATCAGGTGGAACAAAATTGTGTGTTCAAGGTCCCAGTTACACCCAAAAATAGCAACTATATTAAAAAAAGTATGCAATGATCTAAGACAATAATATGGTGTATTACATTCATAACAAAAGTTGTCTCACAACAATATATATATAAAATTTTTAAAATTTTTAATCAGATTAATCACACTCAGGGGCTGTGATTCATCTGATTAATCGCTATGCTTAACTTTGTAAGCTTGAAATGTAAATATGCAGATTTTGTCATTATCAACGCCCCCCACTGGCCCCCCATCTGCTCATGTCTCTGCCCCTTCATGACATGCATGTTTTTGGTCACTCCTGCCAGTTTACTCCACGTCCTAACTCCTCCATCCAGCAGTTAATAATAAAAACTGTTCTTGTTTTTCACTCCTGTGTCTGGCTTATACTGAATCCAAAACCTGCTTCTGACAGGCTTTCATAAAACGTTGAAGAAAATGTTTTATTGTCTCAAACCAAACAGTTTTCCAGGTTTTCAGACCCAGCAAGGTTTACAGAAGTTGTTGTGTTTCAAACATTAATTCATACAGTATGTGATCAAAACATGTAACCCCTTCTTCTTCTTTGTTAAGACATAAGATTTCTTGTTTCACCAAATAGATATTAACATACAAAATGAATAGCCTAAAAATTCAACTCTAGAGATAGGCTATTACAGGTATTCACCAACTTACGAGTGAGTTCCGTTCCTCAGACTATCTCGTAAGACGAAAATCTCGTAAGTCCGTACAGACCTTTATATAACACATGAACACGTACATGTACCGTAGGTAATGAAGTTACCAAGCGCTTCGGCTATCCTAACACACACTATAATAAATAAATAAAAAACAGTACTTTACAGGTACAGTACAAAACAGATAAATAAAAATATAATTTCTTACTTTGAGCTGATCAAGCTTGTCTCGTCTGTTAGCACGTCTGAGCACGTCGGAGCTCCATACATTCTGTTGCTCCAACGCGGTCCAAACTGTTTAGAGGAAGGACTGTTAGCGTGTTAAGTCCATACATTTGAAGCCATAAAAGGAGTTTACTTTAATAAACTTACTGAAATCCGTTTCTCCGCGGTGTTTGTTCATCCAAACAAACTGCCCACGTTAGCTGTTGTTAGCCACCGCCATTAGGCCTGCACTCGTTAGCGCTCGTCCATCCAAAAAAGGCTGTCGGAGCTGCTTCACCACGTTAGCTGAATGTCCATCCAACATCTTAGGCAAGCTCCCGGAATTTGAGGCGAGCTCCCGGCCGCTGCGCGTCGGTTTGGTTTGGTTCTGGTGGGGACCGCTTAGCATTTAGCCTAGCCTTAGCTTAGCCGATGAGCTAATGTTGTCGCGCAGTGCTTTTTGGGAGCGATCGCAGTGCGATCGTGGCTACTGCTCCAGACCAGGCACATCCACAAAGTTCACAGAGTGTTTCCAGCTAATTTATCCGTATGAGGCAACCTCTGATCGGACGCACGGTCCTCCAAAGCCAGCTCCCGGCATGTCGACCAGCTCCCGGCATGTCGGCTTGGTAGCTCCGCTCGTTGCATGCCAGGCGGCGGGGCAGTGGGAGCAATCGCTCTGTGATCGCGGCTACTTCTCCAGGCCAGACACATCCACAAAGTTCACCGAGTGTTTCCAGCTAATTTATCCGTATGAGGCAACCTCTGATCGGACGCACGGTCCTTGAAAACCAGCTCCCGGGCGCAGATTTTCCCTTTGCCGACATGTCGGCTTGGTATCCTCGTCCACTTAGATTCGCTCGTTATATGTCAGATGGGGGGAATTTGGGAGCGATCGCTAATACAGTACAGAATACACAAAAAATTGAAAAAAACATAAAAATATCAATTATATTTTATTTATAAAGCCATTTAAAACAACCACAGCTGCAACAGAGTGCTGTACACGAAATTAAGAACATTTAAACACACACAAAAAAAGTTTTTTTTTTTACAATTTCATATTTTTATTAAATATGATAACCTCGTAAATCCGGGACCTCGTAGGTCGGCCTCTCGTAAGTCGGGGATTACCTGTATACAGATGAACAGAAATATTTTTAGAGCAAAATTATTTGGAAAAATATAGAAAGAGGCTATTTTAATTGAACACACTGCTTGCTTCAGCTGCTGCCACTTCCTCCACCGCACACGACAGCAGGTGTGGAGACATACATGGCCCTGATGATAAGCAAACCCATCCATCTATTATATTTACCCACTTCTTACTTTTTGGGTCACTGCTCGCTGGTGCTCATGTCCAGTCTTCACAGAGGCAGGGTACACCCTGGACAGATCTCAAGTCACATTTCAACTGGTGAGTCAGCAGACGTGCATAGCCGGTGTCAGGTGTTCATCTGAGCTTAACGTGGCTTTTTCTTTAACCCGGCCAGTTGGACCTGCCTCCTCCTCAACAAGTAGCTTAACATAATTTTATATTGTACATTCTTATTTAGTTTTCTTTTTGCTATGACTTGTAAAAACACATCATAGAGATCCGAGCCCAGGTGCGCAATTATTGTGCAATATGCCAGTGGCAGCTGATGGGGATTTTAAACCCCTGTTACCTTAATAAAAACCACACAAGATAAACAAGAGAATTGTGTTAACACAGACAAGACAACTTTGCAAAGGGGAAGGCTTTTTAATGTCTTTTGAAACTTAGTTTGGTCTCAAATACATTGTCCAGCACAATTCCGAATTGTACTGGACATGACAAGCTATTTAAACAAGAAGGAGGTGGAGTTGACAAGTTCTGACGTCTTTACAGATAAAACAAACAAGTTGTGGTTCTGATCCTACAAGAACATCTTATCCAAACATTGTCAAGGCTAGAAGACTGTCTTTTCTGTATCAAGGAGAAAAGCAAACAAACATGTTTGTACTATCAAATATACAGTAAGTTTGTTGGGAACAGAGAATATTTGATATAGGTGAGCTGGGTTATAATTATTGGGTCAGAGCAGTGGTGGGCATATGAACGCTAGGTAGCGCTAAAGCGCTAATCCGCTTACAGTGGACCTAAACTTTTTGTCAGCGTTTTTGTGAATTGACTAACTTTTATAATTCATAAGCGGATTTGTGCTATTTTTATTTAAAATGCAGTACCGCTAATAACTAATTATCTATCAGTAAAAACCAATAAACTTATTTACAAGCTCTTATGCTGCTTGTTTTACCTTTTTCCCCACCGTAAACAGCAGAGAGGAGGAAGGGTGTGAGGGGGAGGGGGGCAGAGCTGAGAACAGACTCGGATCTACCATGTAGGTAAATGCCTGGGGGTCCCATTTCAGCAGTGGCCCCGGCCCCGCCTCGCCCCGTGCAGTCACCTACATCACTAACATTGATCCTGCTTGTTAATGTACATTTAACATAAAAATAATTATAGTTACGATGAAAACGATCATTAAATACGCAATAAAAAAACGGTCGATTTCTTTATCCCCCTACTAAAAATGGACTATTCCATCTTGACATCTTCCGGGTCACTCAGAGGTGAACTCGGGGGCTAATTCTGTGGCTACTGTTTGTGCTGGGTACTTGGATAAATCCGTAGAGAACCCCGCTGTTTCAAGCCAAATTAACGTGGCCGGAGGAGTTTATTGAGGGTTTTGTGTCGACCATTTGACGGTGAGTCGTTATTTTTATAATAATATAATAATAATAATAATAAACTTTATTTGTATAGCACCTTCCTACAATGCCTTGCATTGACCAAGGTGCTTAACAGGATAAAAAGATGAATAAACTGGAACAATAAATCAATGAAAATAGAATAAGAAACAACAGCAATAAAAGAAGGCAATGGAAATAAAAAATGCTACATACTAAAATAACACTAAAATAACACAAGTAATAAAAGTTACACACTGAAAGCTTTTTTGAACAAGTGGAAATAAAAAGGCAATGGAAATAAAAAATGTTACATATTAAAATACCAAAAGTAATAAAAGTTACACACTGGAAGCTTATTTGAACAAGTGGAAATAAAAAGGCAATGGAAATAAAAAATGCTACATATTAAAATACCAAAAGTAATAAAAGTTACACACTGAAAGCTTTTTTGAACAAGTGGGTCTTCAGTTTTTATGTATTTTAGTTACTTTTCATTAAATCTGTTGACTACCTATAGACGCTAACTCTGTGTCTGCCTGTTGGTAGTGCTGGGTTACTAATGGATAAATCCGTAGAGAACCCCGCTGTTTCAAGCCAAATTAACGTGGCCGGATGATTTTATTGTGTGTTTTGTGTCGACCATTCGACGGCGAGTCGTTAGTTTCATGTATTTGGGTTACTTTATGTATAAATGCGGTGGCGACACACCCGTGTATTTGAGATTTAAACGTGGTTTTAGGGATTAAAAGATCATTCTATTTTTTGTTAATTTCGTGGCCGAATAGAATATATGTACGTAAAGTATTAAATAAATCCTTTGATTTTTGTAATTTCATCCTTTTAGGATCATTTTTGTTACTTTTCAGTTGGCAGTGTAGTGCCAATATTGATAACGCTGCCGGCTATATATAAATATATATATATATATAATATAGAAATATATAAATAGCGGATTAGATTAGCTTCCCCTAATTTTCATAAGACATTTGTGCTTTTGAAATTGTGGACCTAAAAAAATTAATAAGCGTTTTAGAAATTGTGGAACTAATTTTTTAATTAGCGGTGCCCAGCACTGGGTCAGAGTAATTAGTTTTAGATGATAAATGTTGAACATCTCCATCAGCAGCGATCTCTTCACAACTGCTGTACTCTTCTTTCTTTCTTCATCCTCTCATAAAATAAATTACTGCCTCTTCCTCTACAAGTAAATTAACACTATTTTATATTGTGCTTTCTTATTATTTGTGTTGTATGATTCGTAAAAATGCATCAAAGAAGTCAGAACCCATGTGCACAATTATTGCACAATGTACCAGTGGCAGGGATCTCTTCACAGTCTGATTAACTGCTGTACTCTTTGTTCTTGCTTCATCCTCGCAACATATAAACTTACTGCTTCCTCCTCCACAAAGAGATTAACTTTTTTTGTTAATTTACCCTTTATTTATCCAGGTAGTCTCATTGAGCCATGAGAACTCATTTTCAAGAGAGACCTGTTTAGGGAGCAGATGGTGGGGGTTAAGGGCCTTGCTCAGGGGCCCAGAGTGGGGCGAATGAGGGTGGAGGCAGGTGTGAGTGTTTCACTTTTTCCACCCACATTTTTTGATGTTGTCGGTACCGGGGCTTGAACCAGCAATCTTCCGATCACAGGCCCACCGTCTCTAACCTCTGCACCACCACTCCCCTAACACAATTGTATATTGTGCTTTCTTATTATTTGTGTTGTATGAATCGTCAAACTGCATCAAAACCCGAGACCGGACAGCCACACCTTATGCGCACACACACACACACACACATTATGGAGCGCCTGGCAGAATACGGGTCGGCCGACAGGACTTCAATAAAGACAGCTCTACCTCCGTACGGGAGAGTCCTTCATAGGTCAAAATAGGTAATGTGATTATTCTGCATTGTGTAATATTAATGTGTTACTCTGTTTAGAATAATCACATGCGTTAAAGCGTTAACGTTGAA
>JBBPBX010016117.1:14250-48586 GCA_038048925.1 Garcialebias charrua | reverse complement strand
TTGCACCTGCGTCCACCATCAGACCTCTCCTCTTGATGTCATCCATTCGCGTGTCTGCGTCGCTCACCTGGAAAGCATACTCTCTGTTGCCATCCGTCTCTTCGGCCACTTTGCGTGCGTTGTCCCGGTGCTTTCTACGCCTGCAGGTTTCATTGCTGTGAGTGTTGTTCCTACAGTGACTGCACCACTGCTTCCGTTGGCAGGTTCTGCTTATGTGGCCTTTCATCCCACATTTAAAACACACGATCTCAGAACTTCCAGCCTCAGGATCATTTGTGCTTCTAGGTGAGAATTTTCTGCCAGAATGCACTTTAGCTTTCATCACATTGTCCTCAGATACACTCGCACGCATATTTTCAATGTCTTCAAAACTTCTCAGTTTTGTCTTAAACTCTGCGAAGGTCATTTTATCACCATCTTCACTTTGAGTGATATAAATAGCAAATGGTTTAAATGTCTCTGGAAGACCCTTCAGGGCCATGGCTATCAGAAGTCCATCACTCAAATCCTCACCTGCACTTCTTAAAGCGGTGATTGCAGTCTCAGCTCTGATGATGTACTCCGTTACCGACTCACTGGGTGATTTCTGCAGTGAAGTCAGCTCAGTATACAGGTTGATCACTCTGGGTTTCCCTTTTCCGGCGTAATGTTCACGCAGGATTCCAAGCGCCGCACGCCCATCATCTGCTGCGTCATGCATGATAAGTGACAAACTCTTGTCATCCAAAAACTGAATGAGTTCTGCATACGCTTCAGCATTTTTCTTTGCGTCATCTTCTTCTTCTCCATCAGTAGGTCCTGTCAAGATTGTATCTTTAAGCCCTTGTAATCGGAGATGTCCTAGAAACTTAGTTTCCCATAATTTGTAGTTTTTCTCATCTCCATCAAAAAGAAGTCTTGACCATCGGCTGGCTGCCATTTCCTTTTCTCTTCTGTTCATTTTTCCAAACTGTTCAAACACTCTGGGCCCATAACCTGTTGACAGAGTTCACTTTGCTCTCAGCATTAAACGTGACGCTTGAACATGGTTTGGTTTCATGTTGCTCCACTTCATTCACCCAGAGAGATGTTTGAAGGAGCACACACCTTTTATTAATTAAAGCTGCACAGGTGCAGTAAATTAAAAGTCACATGATGCATCTGAGCATCCAATACAAAACAAGCCTATAAAGAAAAACAAATTCAAACAAAATGAGAGCAATACAAAAACATTCATAATGTCAACATTTTTAAAACCAGATGTGGAAATGGAGAATGCCTTGTTTGAATGTTGTATTGATTCTATAGATCAGTCTCCTTCTTCCTGTTCCTCCTTTATATTTCAGCTCTTCATTGCACAAATGACTAATGTAAATTTTGAATGGTCTCAAAACACTACTGTACTGTATAGTGATACACAATTTTTGTTCATTTGCCCCTTGTTTTTTCTTTTTCTTTTACAGAGCTTCCAGCAGTTGTGAAAAAAGTCTAAAGATGTGGCGATCGGATCTCAGCGTTGCTTCCATCCACTCAACACCAGCTGTACAGACACTTGTTGCTCCACCCATCTCTGTTCAAGTGTTGTCTGACCCTGATGACATGGTAATTAACTGAATGCATGGATACTATATGTTATTGATCCATTTGGGAATCATTACAATACAACTTCTTTCTACATCATACATAATTCTGAAGGTGTGGCGGCTTTTATTTTGCCGTGGCGGTGCGCCACAATCAGTTACATGTATCGGAAACGCTGATATGTGTGATATGTATGTGTGTGTGTGGATATAAACATACTATAATAAATGTTAAACAAAATTAACTAAAAACACATTCTTCTCTCACTATAGTGCTGTTAAACTGAGGAGTTGCAAGTTCGATCTCATTTTGGGCTACAAGTGGACAGGTAAAGTGAAGTTACCTTGACATTTACACGTACCGGTACTTGTACTTAACCAAAAACATTAAATGTACTTTTTTTGTTTTTTAAAAGATCTCCCACATGTCCCTGTCACAACTTTTTCACACGGACTTGTCAGGTAACATCTGTATATTTTTGCATTTACATACTGTATGCACACACATTTTTCAGTATTTTATTGGTTTTCCCCTTTCATTTTTCTGTCAATTTACCAGTTTGTCTTGAAAATAAAGACCAAGAGCTGCTGGATCCAGGTGTACATAAAGAAGAAGTTTCAGTGAGACCACTCTCTGAACAGGTAAATGTTAATCAGTTTAGATAAAGCCAATCAATCACAGATGCAGCATGTACTTTGTGTATTTTGAGAATCACAGGTTTACACTATATATCCATCCTAATACACATTGCTGCTTTTATCATTTACTTTGTCATGAAATGAAGACCCTCTTTATCCTGTTTCATTTACTGTGAGGAAACAAACTAACATATAAATGTGTGTGTGTGTTCATAATTCTTTTAACCTTCATTATTATTTGAAAATATAAATGAAATATTCTTCTTTTCCAGTAATGCGGGACACAATTTGAAGTGCTGGCCATGTGCTTGATTTTCATGTTACTTTTAGGTAAGTGAAGTTGATTAGTCAGATGTCACAACATGTACTTGTACCTAACCTAAAAGAATAAAGTGCATATATATGTGTGTGTGTGTTGTTTTTTTTTTTTCAGTATTTAATTGGTTTGTTCCTTGGACGTTTCTGTCAATTTACCAACTTGTCTTGGAGAAAAAAGACCAAGAGCTGCTGGATCCAGTTGTACATAAAGACATATCCCTGAGCCACTCCCTGAACAGGTAAGTGTTGACTAGATCAGGTAAAGTCAATCAATCATATATGCTACAAAATGTATTTGTACTTTAAGAGTAAATGTACTTTTGTTTTAAAGGTCTCCCACCTACCTGCTCCAACATTTTCCTCTGGACCTGTTGTCAGGTATAATCTGTAAATTTTAACATTTAAATACTGTATACACACACATTTCAGTACTACATTGTCTTTTTTTTCCCTCGGCTAGTCTGGGAGAAAAATACCTAAAGCTTCTGGATCCAGTTGTACACAAAGAAGTACCTGTGAGGCCAACCCTGTAATGGGTAAGTGCTGGCTACTTTGGTTTTTGTTTTCCATTGTTTGGTATGTTCATTGTTATGGAAGATCAAAACTGACATAATTAGAAGTAAAAGCATGTATATGAATGGACTGATAAATTAATAAATACACTAAAAATGCACAAATTAAATTACAAAGGAGAAATTTACTTCATGTTATATAATTTAATTGACCTTTTTATTTTCCAGGTTAGTTCCAATAAATTATATATTTCTGCTTATAATTTACATTTTACTGTATTTTTAAAATATATATTTTTGTTTTTCTTGTAGATGCATTTGTGCCTTTTAATGTTTATATTCAATTATTGTTTATATTTTTTTTCCCACAAGTTTTTCTTTTTTAAATGGGTCTTACATTTCTATGTCTCCTGTTTTGACTTTACCTTATGCATTTCTGCTTCATGCACAGTAGATCTACACATGGATCCTGCTCCTTCCTGTTTTTTTGACCAATAGAAGTGGAGCTGACCCAAGAAGCTCTGCCCACCTTATTTACATCATGAGACAGAAATACATAAGATGAAGTAAAAACGGGTGACAGAGAAGTGTAAAAACACATGGAAATAAAAAGACTTTTGGGGGAATAAATATTTGCAATATAAATATTGGGAGGCACAAATGCAGATACAAGTAAAAAGGAACACAAAAATATGTTTTTAAAAACAGTAAAATGTAAAGTTTATTGGAACTAAGCATAAAAATAAATATGAAGGTAAATTAAATTATAAAACATGAGGTAAAGTTCTCCTTTTTTAATTTAATTGATGCATTTCAAGTGTATTTATTGGTCCTTTTATATACAGTATTTTGGCTTTTACTTCTAATTATGTCAGTTGGGGTTCTTCATTAATTGTTACCTGCATGATTTGAATTTATTTTACAATCTCTGATGTCCATATCCTCTGACCTAGGCCTCACCGAATTCTCTAATACTTGACTAAATGTGTTGAGAGCCTCCAGCTGACTACATGCACACGTAAGTTATGACAATTTCTTATGTTTGTTTGTTTTTGTTTTATTATATTGTTTTTTGGTATTGCCTGGTTATAATCTTGTTTTTCTTTGTGCTTTTCTTAGGCTCCTGTCTGACCTCCAAATGCTAATGTTGCTAGCAATGAGGACCCCACAAGGATGTGTGCTGAGCCCCCTTCTATTCACCCTGCTAACACACGACTGCACACCATCGTACAGCTCCAACCACTTCATCAAGTTTGCGGACGACACAACAGTGGTGGGTCTCATCAGCAACAACGATGAGACGGACTACAGGAACGAGGTGAGCCGCCTGGCCTTGTGGTGCGGACACAACAATCTCACTCTCAACGTGGAGAAGACAAAGGAGATTGTTGTGGACTTCAGGAAGAGGGATGCAACATGCCCCTCTGACCATCAACAGCACCGCAGTGGAGAGAGTGGACAGCACCAAGTTCCTGGGAGTGCACGTCTCAAAGGACCTGTCCTGGAGCAGGAACACTGCATCACTGGCCAAGAAGGCTCACCAGCGTCTCTACTTTCTCCACAGCTGAAAAGGGCTGGAGCTTCAACCTCCATCATGTGCACCTTCTACAGAGGTGCCATAGAAAGTGTCCTGACCAGCTGCATCACTGTGTGGTTTGGTGCATGTACTGCATCCTGCCGCAAGAGCCTCCAGCGCATCGTGAGAGCAGCTGAGAAGATCGTCGGCACCTCCTTGCCCTCACTGCAGGACTTACACAGCAACGCCTCACTCGGAAAGCCCTCTGCATGGCAGGTGATCCCACACACCCACTACACAGCTGCTTCAGACTGCTGCCATCAGGGAGGAGACTGAGGAGTCTCCAGGCTCGTACCAGCAGACTGAGAGACAGCTCTGTTCATCAGGCAGTCAGGATGCTAAACACTCTGCCTGCTCTGCCTCCCCTCCCATTTGAACTGCCTTAACACAAAAAACTTTCTCACACATTACCACACAACACAAAGATTTTAACACTGGACCCTGTGTCATCAAACGGGTTATTCACTAAACTCTCGGTCATGTGCTCATTCAGTTTGCACTACTTCTCATATTTGCACTAATGTTTGTACTACATTACTGCCTATAGTCATACTACTGTTTACATTCACTGTTTACTATTAATACTGTTTACATTTACACTACTTTTATATCTACACTACTGCTGATACATATAAAGTATTCTCTGACTAGCCTTATTTAAGGATGCCCAATGTGCCTTATGTGCCTTACTGCATATGCCACTTTGCCTCTATACCAACATCAACTACCTCATACATATACTGTGTACATTAACTTATATGCTGCTTTGCCACTCTTTGCAAATGTCAATGCCAGAACCTTCAGTTTATTTTATAGATATACTTTTTATACTACTATGCAATAACTCAGGACAGTATTACACTTTTATCATTTCATTTTATGCTTATGTCATTAAATGTTTAGTGTTTTAGTGTTGGTGTAACTGTCAGGACAGTGTTACACTTTTACTATTTTATGCTTATGTTTATTAAATGTTTTAGTGTTTTAGTGTTTAAATGGTTACTTTTGCACCGAGGGACTGAGAGAGAAATGCAATTTCAATCCTGTTTATGTCCTGTACATATTGCAGTTCTGACAATAAAAGTTGACTTTGAAACCTCACATCTTCCACAAAGTGCTAAGGTGAATCTCTGCCACAGACAGTCCTGCATTTGGAGATTCATCACAGATGAGTGAGGACGTCGCTTTCCTCTGCTGTGACTGACTCTTAAAATGACTGAAGGACACTGAAACTGTCATACAGAAGCAGATCATGGTATTTATGATGCATACCTCTGGTAATTGTAGTTTCTTTTATTATTAAGGTTCTTATGTTATCATTGTTATCAATTTTAACTTTTTAACATTTTTGAATTTGTTTTGCTCATGAATAAACAGTTTTTAAACTATTACTTCTTCTTTTACACGTCTTCAGTGCCATAGCAACTCCCAACAGCTCAAAAGCCCAGCAGCCGTTCTCAACACACGCTACCCCTCTGTCAATCAATCAATCACCTCCCAGGTGTGCTGCCAGCTCAGCTAAAACCACTTGACTGGCTGAGCCCCGCCCCCTTCACCAGCGAACCGTCAAAAAGGTGCCAAAAATAAAACCAAAAGACTGAAGAAAATGTGCCCACGTAACATAAGTCATTGGATGACCAGAGAGCTGGACTATAAACTAGAGAACAGATCTGACAATAGCAGAGTCACAAAGAGGATTTTCTTTCGGCCTGGTTAGGTCACCATGATAAGAGAGACTGACCTGTTTTGTTGTAAACGCTCTTTCTTTATCTAGTGAGATTCAAAATCCTAAAATGTGGCTAAAACAGCATTTGTATATTAACAGTTTAAAAAATTTAACTAAACAAAAGTTCCACTTTACTAAAAGCCAAATTAGAGCACAGTTACTTTATATTTAAAGGTTGGTGTGTTCATTTCTAAATTTAATGTACTACAATCATTGTCTGTTTTGGAATGTGTAGACTATTTCATTAATCAATTACTGTAATAAACATGGATTTGAATACAGTACCGTATTTTCCGATCTATAGGTCGCACCGTTGTATAGGTCGCACTGTCCAATTATTGTCAAAAAATTGGAAAAATCCATAAATAGGTTGCACCGATGTATAGGTCGCACCTACGTCACCGTCGACGTAACGCATCATCCACCGCTGACGTGCCGCGTGACCGCTGAGTCAACCCGGCAATATGGACCGAGTGTTTAGCTCTGCTGCTAATGTCTGCCAGAAGCTAACAGAAGCTAAACACAAGACGAGTCCGTCTCTGAAAACACAAATAAAAAATCGAATCTCATCTCAAATGTTTTCTCCAGGACATAGTTAAGTACATTAGAGCCTTATAATTACTCTGTAAGCAGAAATAAATATACACCGATTGGTTTTGAAGCTATTTATAACATAAACAGAAGCTAACAGAAGCTAACACGAGACGAGTCCGTCTCTGAAAACACGAATAAAAAATTGAATCTCATCTCAAATGTTTTCTCCAGGACATAGTTAAGTACATTGGAGCCTTATAATTACTCTGTAAGCAGAAATAAATATACACCGATTGGTTTTGAAGCTATTTATAACATAAACAGAAGCTAACAGAAGCTAACACGAGACGAGGCCATCTCTGAAAACACGAATAAAAAATCGAATTTTATGTCAAATGTTTTCTCCAGACCTTAGTTACGTACATTAAAGCCTTATAATTACACTCTGTAAGCAGAAAAAATATGCACCGAGTGGTTTCGAAGCTATTTATAACGTAAACAGAAGTAAACAGAAATAAAACGAAGGCTAACACGAGACGAGTCCGCCTCTGACACGAATAAAAAATCGAATTTTATGTCAAATGTTTTCTCCAGACCTTAGTAATGTACATTAAAGCCTTATAATTACACTTTGTAAGCAGAAAAAATATACACCGAGTTGTTTCGAAGCTATTTATAACGTAAACAGAAGCTAACACCAGAAGCTAACAGAAGTTAAATGCTACAAAAAGATTTTTTTTTATTTATCTCAAACATCTAATAAAGCTACTCACTTGTAAACGTCCACACTGTGATTCCATTCTGTAAGTTTCAGAAAAATCCGCTGAGTGGTTCTTGACTTATCTTGCTAACAAACAGCAAACAAACAGAGCTAACAGAAGTTACATCCAGACCAGGAGGCCGACAGAGTCAGTCCGAGCAGAGGAGCTTTTTTTGGGCACATGAGCTGGAAACGGTCTACTTCTTCTTCTTGGGTCGGTGTACTCCTCTGGAAGTGGTACTGCACTGTGCCCCTAGCGGCCGAAAGTGGTACTGCACCATTTTCTGCCAAAGTGAAAAAGGGTCATAACTGAGCCAAAAATTGGTCTAAAAATATGGAAAAAAAAAATCCATAAATAGGTCGCACTGGTGTATAGGTCGCAGGCCTTGAAAAAAAAAAACATAAAAAGGTGTGACCTATACACCGGAAAATACGGTATATAAATTTGGTCAAATTGGGGAGGGAATGACTGAGCCAGCTGAGGAGTGCTGTGAGTTTTCATTGGATTAGCGTGATGTCCTTCAAAAACTTCAACAAATGTGATGTCACGGTCGACAGAATTTATTTAAAATATATAAAAAAACATGTTTGTCTTGTGGAAACTACTATATTTTTTCAACCCAGAAAGAGTTCAAATGATTACAGGATAACAGGGCAGTGGTCTGTTCATTTTTATACAGCTGCATGTTGGACGAAATTTTACTCACCTGTTATTTCTTCAGGGGGTTGAAGGAAGAATCTCCTTGCATGTCGCAGGTTGAAACTTCAACACAGGCAGTGGAATGAGGTACAGCGAGGTCTAGGAGAACTAGTTAGCTTATCAACTGTCCAGTGGCATGTTGTTCTTCTGCTGTGGGAGGTTGTTCTCTGTTTTGTCTGTTTCCCGTATCCAAGATGTAATGTAGGAACGTAATCCACGGAGCTTGGATCATTAATGGCCATGCCAGATAAAAAATGCCAATTCCACACTTTGCTGTTTTGTGTCGGGGTGAAGTCCTGCCGACAAAGTGCTTGAAGCCACATCTTCATTCTTTTAGTTGCTTTACTCGACTTTCCTAGAGGGACTTGGTAGAACGAACAAGTCTCACCTTCTTCTTTTACTCGTTTACGTTGCCTCGAACAATTATAAACACAACAAAAGTTATATTTCCCCATCGCGACCGTTGGCAGTAATGAAAACACTCCAGTAGTATGGCTGCGTTAGCCCCAGGTTCCAGTAAATTATCGAAAAATGCGATTGCGCATGCGTGATGATTTCAACTGGTAAAAGGTCTATTCACAAGTTTCAATTTTAAAATAAATAGTGTAATAATCCATGCAATTTATCATCTTTCATTACAAAAAACAAAACTTACATAGTTATCATCTTCATCCACTTCTGCCTCCCTCTGTGTCTCTCCCAGCTCTGCCAGCTTCAGAAGAAATTCACCATGAAAAACACTTGAGCAACAAGGAAAGCTCTCACAACTGAAAGAGGCTACAATGAAACACATTTTACAAAAATATAAAACAACACTTTTTTTCTTTTGTTTTGTTCCCATTTCCACAGTGGCCCTATGGTGTAAATGAACATGTGAAAAAACGGAATTACATTTTTACTTTATTAACAGCATAAAACATTTGTAATTCCGTTTTTTTTAATGTTGTTCATTTACACCTTCTCATTTTTATATTTTAATTTTTCATTTGGGAAATGCCACATGAAAATTATCCTACCGAAATTCACGGGCTTCCACTGTGGTAAAAGGGTGCAAACCTTTCACCACAAATCTAGTCACAGCTAGATGACATTCATTTATTCTTGCCTCGGCCATTCTACTCTTCCCTGCTTCGATGAAAGGAGAAAGGTGTGCTAGCACCAGCCTCTGAGCCAGAAAGACTCTGGCAATCCTCGTCAACTAAATGTTATTACAGGAGATGGAGATTATTTATACAATACAGTGAAAGCAGTACAGCAAAAAGGTAACAAGTGACAGAAACTGGAGGAGTTTAACGTTACTATGTCATAGTCTGTCCCTTAGTCGTTTGATGTTTCTGTGCTGGTGTTTAAGCCTCCTAGGCTCCAAACACAAACACACTACTAAGTCCAAAGTTTAGTTACAACCAGCACTTAGGGTGCCTTAACCTACACAACACTTTGCTTTAGGCAGCCAGAGTCACTTTAGAGCTCAAAACAGCTCAACTATTACTCCTCCTGAGCACACACACTAACAATCAGAGAGGGTAGAGGTCTCCCTGTGTTGGTATATCACACAGCTCTTCAGCTGTCTCTCAACACTCGGTTAATTACCTTTAAAGTGTCCAACAAGAACTTGTTCCACAAGTCCAGCTTCCACACTTGATCAGCAAGCCATATCCTGCTACATCAAGTCTCCATACTGCTCAAGACACTGCCTGTGAAATATAAAGGCAGATCCTGCAGGTGAACACCTGTGTTGCTCAATTAAGCTTGATTAGGAGTGAGAGCAAAAAAAAGTTTCTTCCTGAACCAGCAGGCTGCAACAGACTGCAGCAGGTTGCAGTGAGAGAGAAAAAAAACACACAGGAGGGTGCAGTCAGCTTAGACTGTTAAGGGCGAGGCATAGCTCCGCGTCGGTCTGAGCGCCGCGCCACGCCGTGTGAGCGCCGTGGCACAAGCCTGGTCTGGGTCTGGGTTCCTTCTTTTCACCTGATGGCTGGCTAGAGTCCTGTTTGGGGTTCTTCTCTGCTTTCAGGAAGGCCCAGTTAGGATATCCACATTTCTCTAGAGCCAGTTTTGTGTGTGATTTCTCCTTCTGTCTGGCTCCTGAGTTAGTAGGGACGCTGTCTGCTCTGTCTGGCTCCTGAGTTAGTGGGGACGCTGTCTGCTCTGTGGTACAATGTCCAAAGGACCAGACTTAGCTTTTTTGGAGATACAGTATATTCTATCCTTCTAAAGACCTGAAATCGTTTCTCAAACTCCCTCAGCAACCCTGAAATCTTGTTTTTGTACTGTTTAACATCAGGATGAACGTTTGTTGCGCACACGGACAAAGGGGAAAATGAGCAGCGTCTCTACTTGCCGCGTCTCCCATACTAAAACACATCGCCTCTGGGTCCTAGAGCCACTGGGTAGGACAACAAAGGAACTGACTAAAACACAGTGCCTCTAGCGGACAACATAGGAACTGCAGATTTTAAGAAAATAACGTTTTTGCTTTTTTTTTTTAATTCAGATTCAGGTCATTGCGTATGTTATGGGAGTTTCAGAGAAATTGAGACGTTTATTTTCTAAACACAACGTCCCAGTGGCTTTTAAACCCCAAAATACATTACGGCAAAGACTGGTTCATCCCAAAGATCCAGTCCCCCGGCACAAACAGAGTAATATTGTGTATGCTGTTCAGTGTCAGGAGGGCTGTGATCAGTCTTACATCGGGGAAACTAAACAGCCACTGGCCAAAAGGATGGCCCAGCACAGAAGATCAACATCATCAGGTCAGGACTCTGCAGTCTACACTCATCTCCAGGCCAGCGGTCACTCTTTCAGGGATGAAGATGTTCACATCCTTGATAGAGAGGAACAATGGTTTGAGAGAGGAGTAAAGGAGGCCATCTTTGTGAAAAGAAACCGTCCATCATTAAACAGAGGTGGAGGCCTCCGGGTTCAACTGTCCCCCACTTACAATGCTGTTATTGCTAGTATCACTCAGCCCTCTGTGAATAGCAAACAACCATCAGGGTGTTAACGATCCATCGTCAGGCTGATGGTCCTCCTTGATCATGTGAGCAGCTGGTTTCGGCTGTCATCAGCCAACTGGTTGATCCACTGTGGGAGGGTGCTATTTATAAGACTGAGCTGAACCAGCTTCTCAGACTGAGGAAGTCTTTCGGACGAAAGACGAAACGTTTCTACAATTTTTTTTGCTTTGTTTTGTTTTGTTTTTTTGAATATCCAGAGGACCAGACTTAGCTTTTTTAGATCAGGATGAACGTTTGCTACGCACACGGACACAGGGAAAATGTGCAGCGTCTCTGCTTGCCGCGTCTCCCATACTAAAACACATCGCCTCTGGGTCCTAGAGTCACTGGGTAGGACAACAAAGGAACTGACTAAAACACAGCGCCTCTAGCGGACAACATAGGAACTGCAGATTTTAAGAAAATAACGTTTTTTCTTTTTTTTTTAAAATTCAGATTTATCCTCGGGCGGACTGAACCCCCTGGCGGGCCGTACGTTTGACACCCCTGTTTTAGACGAACGATGCAAGATTTGGTATTCCCTATAAATTTTGAAGTCTATGGCGAGACTCATCAAAAATGAATAGATAATCTAGAATAGAAACGATCAAATCGGTCCTACTTAAATGATTGTGAGATCAGTGTAGATTATAGTTGTGATGAGTTCCACTACCTGCAACACTACCTCCTGCTGATTGGCCGCTGATTTCCACCAGCTGGCGGCCATCCTTCTGATGAGGACCTTCCACTATTTAAGGCTGCAGTCTAGTGTGACTCATCGCTGAAGCATTGATTCCTGTTTACGGTATTTATGCTTTCAGCCAGTGTTGTGTCTCAGTACGAAAGAAACTTACCTCCTTTCTTGTGCCTACAGTCATCCTGTCTCCTCGACTCCTGTTTGGTTCCGAGTTCCCGTGGTCCAGGTTCCAGTCCTCCGTGCCTTGCCTTCCAGCCACACGCCCATCAAACCTGTGTACCGACTATTCCCCTGGATTCTGTCTCTGGTGATCTCTGATAGATCTCACCCACGCTCAGCACCTCATCTGTAAGGAAACACAAAACAATCACAATACGAACGCTGCAAGTGGACTCCACTGATCCAACCCTCTCTTCCCCAGGATCTCCAAGAGATGAACCACTGTAAATAATTGCACTGTAAATAATAAAACATCACTATTCCTGCTAACTGTATCTTGTCCTTTCTGGTCTCGTACAACTCTGGGTTCCCCGAGTCGTGACAGAAATGCTTCAGCCAGACAACGCCCAGAACGAGACCAGAATCCAACAGACTGCCTCCTCATCCGAGATGGACCGCATCAATCAACTCGAAGGAATGCTACGTCGGGTTCTTACACAACAACAGGAGGTTCAGGACAATATGAGAGAACTGGGAGGTATGGTGTTTTCTCTTAACCAAAAACTCTCACCATCCCCAGCTTCTAAAACCCCTCCAGTGTCCAAGACGGAACCTAAGGACTCTGCCACGAACCAACAGGTAATTACCAAACCATCAGAATATTTTTCTGGCGACCCTAGCCTGTGTGGAGGGTTTTTGTTGCAAATTAAACTCGCCTTCAAGGGAGCACCACAGTTATATTCAAACAACATCGCCAAGATAACATATTTCACCAACCAGCTGAAAGGTGACGCACTTCGTTGGGTTGATTCTTTCCTACAATTCCACGACTTGGATCACGTTTCATTTGATACCTTGTTAGGAGAGTTTCGCCGAATCTTTGACCGTCCCTTGCAGATGCCCAACGCCGTAAAGCGACTCCTCGGGCTACGTCAGGGCCGGCGACCTGTGGCTGAATACGCCCTCGAGTTTCGCATCATCGCAGCACAAACCGGGTGGCCCGACACAGCACTGCAAGGTACTTTCCTGAATTCTCTGTCTGACCCTTTGAAGGACCAAATTGCCACGAGAGACGAACCAGAGGGATTTGACGAGCTGATCGAGCTGGCTGTCTCGATAGACGAGCGCTTCCGGGAACGAAGAAGAGAGCGGGACTACACTTCCCACAACCGCTTCACTTCCGGGTTCACGACACCAGGTGAGCCCCGCGCCTACAAAAGTCCGTCAGCGAACTACAAAAACCAAGAGGCACCCGCTGCCGGTCCGTCCCCTAAACCTTCTGTCCTGCCTGAATCTGAACCAATGCAGATCGGACGAACTCGTTTAACCCCTGAGGAGAGACAAAGACGAATTAATTCCAAGCTTTGTATGTATTGTGGAAAACCTGGCCATTTCATTGCTAATTGTCCATTTAGGGGAAACGAGAATGCCCACCAGTAAGGAGGACTGTACTGGTGGGCACATCTGCATTCTGTTCTGCACATCGTTTTATGCTCCCTACCATCATCCAAATAAATCAGGATCGTCATTCTGTGTCTGCTCTTCTTGACTCTGGTGCAGAACAAAATTTAATAAGTTTGGATCTAGTCAGAAAATTTTCACTGCCCACTCTTGAAATTCCTTCAATGTCTATCTCTGGAGTTACTGGTGAGACCTTAGCCCGTATCTGCAGTAAAACTGTTAAACTACACCTGATAACATCAGGAAATCATCATGAGATGACAGATTTTTTTGTATTCGAGTCTCCCCGCACCCAATTGATCTTGGGTTATCCATGGCTTCAAGAACATAACCCACACATAAATTGGAAATGGAGAAGAATTGAAGGATGGAGCGATAATTGTTTAAAACACTGTCTACGCTCTGCCATCACCACTCAATCTCCTCCTGAAAGTACACCTAAAGAGGCAACTGACATTTCCATGGTTCCCCCTGTTTACCACGACCTGGCCCCGGTGTTTGACAAACAGCGGGCTCTTTCTCTTCCTCCTCACCGACCTTACGATTGTGCAATTGACCTCCTTCCTGGGTCACCCTTGCCTGCCAGTCGATTGTACAATCTGTCGGGTCCTGAACGAGAGTCGATGAGAAAATATATTGAAGAGTCATTAGCTTCAGGCATTATTTGCCCCTCCACTTCTCCTGTGGGGGCGGGATTCTTTTTCGTCTCCAAGAAAGACGGTACTCTTCGTCCCTGCATCGATTATCGGGGCCTTAATAGTATCACCGTTAAAAATAAATATCCACTCCCCCTCATTGACTCCATCCATGAACAACTACAATCTGCCACTATCTTTACGAAACTAGACCTCAGGAATGCATACCATCTGGTTCGTATAAAGGAGGGAGACGAATGGAAGACCGCTTTTAAGACCCCGCTTGGACATTTTGAGTATCTAGTCATGCCATTTGGGTTAACCAACGCCCCTGCTGTCTTTCAAGCCCTGGTGAATGACGTGCTCCGGGACTTCATTGGTGATTTTGTTTTTGTGTACTTAGATGACATTCTCATCTACTCCAGGGATTTAAAGGAGCACGTTCAGAGGGTTAGGACTGTGTTACAGAGACTACATGAGAACCAACTGTTTGTTAAAGGGGAGAAGTGTGAGTTCCACGTCACCTCTGTATCTTTCCTGGGTTTCATTTTTGAAGGGGGCTGTTACAGAACTGACCCAGCTAAGATTGAGGCTGTGGTAAACTGGCCAGTTCCCGACTCCAGGAAACAGCTCCAGCGTTTCCTTGGGTTTGCCAACTTTTATAGAAGGTTCATAAAAGACTACAGCCGAATTGCTTCTCCTCTCTCCCAACTAACATCCACTAACATAGTTTTCAAGTGGAACCCTGAGGCCAATGCCGCATTTAACAAGCTCAAATCATTGTTTTCCTCAGCACCAGTTTTGTGTCACCCAGATCCCAAGCGCCAATTCATCCTGGAAGTGGATGCCTCGGATTCAGGAGTTGGAGCTGTACTCTCCCAAAGGTCTCCAACGGACAATAAGGTACACCCATGTGCGTTTTTCTCTAAACGTTTATCCCCTGCTGAAAAGAACTATGATGTGGGAAATCGGGAGCTACTGGCCGTCAAGTTGGCATTAGAAGAGTGGCGTCACTGGTTGGAAGGCACGGTAGCCCCTTTTCTAATATGGACCGATCACAAGAATCTCACGTACCTCAGGGATGCGAAGCGGTTAACTCCCAGACAAGCACGTTGGTCTTTGTTTTTTAACCGTTTCAACTACATCTTAACTTACAGACCCGGTTCAAAGAACATCAAACCTGACGCACTCTCCCGGCAGTTCACCTCCCCAGACAGCACAGAGACAGAAGAGAGCATCATTTCCCCCGCCTGTGTGGTGGGAGCCCTCACATGGGACATTGAGAATGAGGTACGTGAGGCACAGAAAGTTGAACCTGACCCTGGCACTGGACCCCCCAGGACCCTCTTCGTTCCCTCTAGTATGCGGGCCAAGGTATTAAACTGGATACACACCCATAAGTTTTCCTGTCATCCTGGTGCTTCTCGTATGATATCTCTTACCAAGGTTCATTTCTGGTGGCCCAAACTCACCGACGATGTGAAGGAATTTGTAGCAGCCTGTCCCACTTGTGCTCGCAGTAAGACTGGTAATCGACCACCGGCCGGCCTGCTACAACCCCTACCAACTCCTAGTCGTCCTTGGTCTCACATTTCGGTGGACTTTGTCACGGGTCTGCCCCCCAGTGAAGGTAACACAGCCATTCTGACGATTGTTGACAGGTTCTCTAAGGCGGCTCATTTTGTTCCCCTGCCTAAGCTCCCTTCTGCTCTTGAGACCGCCCAGTTAATGGTCCAGCACGTTTTCCGACTCCATGGGATTCCCTCGGATGTGGTCTCGGACCGTGGTCCCCAATTTGTCTCCCAGGTCTGGCAAGCTTTCTGCAGGACGTTGGGGGCATCCTCTAGCCTCACTTCAGGCCACCACCCGCAATCCAATGGCCAAGCTGAGCGCTGTAATCAAGACCTCGAGGCTACTCTTCGTTGTGTCGTCGAGAGGGATCCCTCAGCCTGGAGCCAGCACCTGGTGTGGGTAGAGTATGCCCACAACACACATAAATCGTCTGCCACAGGGATGTCCCCTTTTGAAGCCTCACTAGGTTATGCCCCACCGCTTTTTCCCAGCCAGGAGACCGACATCTCTGTCCCCTCTGTGCAACATCATTTTCGTCGATGTCGTCGTGTCTGGCGACAGGTTAAGGCGGCTCTGACCCGGACGGCGGCCCAAAACAAACTGTTTGCCGATCGTCACCGTGCGCCGGCTCCTGTCTACCAGGTGGGTCAGGAGGTGTGGCTCTCCACCAAGGACATCAACCTCAAGGACACGCCTAGGAAGTTGGCGCCCCGGTTCATCGGTCCTTTTCCTGTTACCAAGGTCATCAATCCTTCTGCTGTGCGTCTACAACTTCCTCGTTCCATGAGAGTCCATCCTACCTTCCACGTCTCTCAGGTCAAGCCTGTTTCTACGAGTCCCCTGTGCCCCCCTGCTGACCTCCCTCCGCCTGCCCGGTTGGTTGACAACCACCCTGCCTTCAGCGTGAGGACTATTCTGGATGTGCGACGTCGGGGTCGTGGATTCCAGTATCTTGTCGACTGGGAGGGTTATGGGCCTGAGGAACGGTCGTGGATCCCTCGGTCCTTCATCTTGGACCCCAGCCTCATCACGACGTTCTTCAGGGATCACCCCGAGAAGCGTCTCAGGCCGCCTGGAGGCGGTTCTTGAGGGGGGGGTACTGTGATGAGTTCCACTACCTGCAACACTACCTCCTGCTGATTGGCCGCTGATTTCCACCAGCTGGCGGCCATCCTTCTGATGAGGACCTTCCACTATTTAAGGCTGCAGTCTAGTGTGACTCATCGCTGAAGCATTGATTCCTGTTTACGGTATTTATGCTTTCAGCCAGTGTTGTGTCTCAGTACGAAAGAAACTTACCTCCTTTCTTGTGCCTACAGTCATCCTGTCTCCTCGACTCCTGTTTGGTTCCGAGTTCCCGTGGTCCAGGTTCCAGTCCTCCGTGCCTTGCCTTCCAGCCACACGCCCATCAAACCTGTGTACCGACTATTCCCCTGGATTCTGTCTCTGGTGATCTCTGATAGATCTCACCCACGCTCAGCACCTCATCTGTAAGGAAACACAAAACAATCACAATACGAACGCTGCAAGTGGACTCCACTGATCCAACCCTCTCTTCCCCAGGATCTCCAAGAGATGAACCACTGTAAATAATTGCACTGTAAATAATAAAACATCACTATTCCTGCTAACTGTATCTTGTCCTTTCTGGTCTCGTACAACTCTGGGTTCCCCGAGTCGTGACAATAGTACCTTAAGTAGCATTAATCTACAAGGACTCTTCAATTATTGAGGTTTTTAACAAAATGAACAGCATGTTGGCATAGTTAAATCCACTTGTCTTTAACTAACATTAATACAAAACCTCTTTTGGCTGGGAGTGTTCAGAAAACAATACCAAACTTCAATAACAACAAAAGTAGCAATTAAGCAACAAGAAAACAATGTTTCAACTGCTTCAACTCACTCCGTCGTCAGATTCCAATGTGTCACATACAAGAAAAACAGTTCTTAGCTTTATAACCGATGTCAATTAAATCCTACAGATTTAAACGGTTGTTAAGGTTAGTTTTTTGTTGTGTGTTTTAGCCTTAGCGTTTCTAAGTTCTAGTAGGAACGGTTTCTTTTAGCAACTAATATAGTTTAAACTGTTTAGTTTATTTACTATCTTGTGCTTGGACGACCTTATTTTCCCATGAAGTCTGTGAGATTGCGAGATCTTTGTCGTTTGTGGTGTTATTGAAATCTTTGTCTTTGTCAAGGGCATGACCTAACATCACCCCTCTGTGGTCATGGGGGACCATGCACACAGATGAGGACGTCCGTCCATGGGCACGAGTTAGGATGCCATTGTTTAGTTTAAGCTGTTCGCGCAGCTGAGAGTAGACAGTACACAGGAACCTTTTAGGTTTCGGACAACGTTTTTTCTTACGTTTACCTCTTTCTGTGTAATTCAGGCGTGCCACAACTGTCGGCGCAGTCGCAAGTGTGTCTGACTGGTCAGACTGCGACGGGTCACTGTCGTTGTGGTGCGTGTTTTCCCACTTCTTGACTGAAGAGGGGCTCTTTGAGTCTGTAAGAACTATGTCATTTCTGAGTAGTTCTAGACTCAAATGCTTCTGAACCAAGGTTTCATCGAAAGCTTGGCTGATTGCCGAATTACCTGTCCCTGGGGACAGTACAGCTTCCTCGGTGTGGGATCCCTGGACCTCCACACCTTTCACTACCTGTGGTAGGTAGTGTTCAGTGAGTGCTGATTGTTTCAGCTTGCAGAGGAGGTCCTCGTGTTGGGCCAGAGTTGGGTCCAACTGTTGTGTCTCTTCTGCCTCACCTGCATTTGAAGGTTCACTTACCGGGCTTGTGCTCTCAGCTGAGGATTCCCTTGAGCCTTCTGCGGTACCTGCGGTTAGGCAGTCTGTATCACAACTAGGAGGCACTTTTAATGGCAGGGGTTTGCTCAATGTGGCCCACATTGTCTGGTCACCATAATTTATAATAGCTTCAAAGCGATTTATAAAATCTTGGCCAACCAAAAATGGGAATGAATCAAGTGTAGACACAAATACCGGGTGGCATAGTGTCATTTCGCCAATCTGCATGTGAACCATAGCTATCGCTGTCAGGGTTGTTCTCGTCTCTGCGAGGCCCTGCAGTTCAATAGCTCTTTTCTCAAGGAGTATTCGCCTGTTAACACTGTTAGCGATGGTCCTTAGCTCCTCGAACAGTTTGGCTGACATAATAGTTATGTCTGCACTGCCGTTCAGGAGAGCTTCACGCGCGAGGACCCCTTCCAGTGTGATTGGCAGGTAAGCTTTCTTAGCTAGCCCCTTTCTGATAATGTTACACAGGAACTTTCAAGGTCTTTTCCGACACTTCTGTCTACGTGTACCTCTGTCTGTGTAACCTTGATTACTGTCAGCATCTTGTTGGCTGTCAGCAACATGACCTTCAGGATGTTGTTGACTATCAGCAATATGTTTGCTGTCAGCATCTTTGGCAATGTTGTTGTTACTGTCCTCAGTATTATAATTGTTGTTAGCTGTGTGCTTTGAGTTTTTGTGAAAGACAGTGCTACACATCGCTCCATCAGGTTGGTCAATGTTGTTAGTGTCGTTATCATTGATAATATCACTCCTTGTATCAGGTTGGTCAACATCTGTATCATTCAAACATTCTGACAAACTACTTACTTCCTCTGTCTGTTTCGAGCATAGGGGTGTTGGGCCATTTTCCTGGGGCTTTTGTGACTTTTTGCATGTCTCGAACTGTTCTGTCCGAGGTACGGTAAGTGCAGTTCCATGGCTCAGGGGTTCCTGTTGAGACCGCCCATCGTCACATGGATATAGGTACCCATACTTCCAAAGCACTGTAGACCTTGGCATTTATGCTCTGTGGCTCGTCCGAACCACGTCGGGTCTCTTGTAGAGCGGATACCCACCTTGTAATGTCCTTAATGATGACACAGAGCACAGCTTTTTGTTCAGACGGGCACCTTTATTGAATGCCGTGAAAAACTACAGAAATAAGACAGAAAGTACAGAAATAAAACACAATGCTTTGGGTACAGTACTGAGAAATGAGTAAGCATGCTTTAACAAAGGGAATACGGTACCTCGTGGCCGTTCGTCATTAAAGAAGTCAAATAAGTCCTAAGCGAGCGTTTCTCGTCTTATGCATTCTAAATAAACATGTAAAATATTAGAACATCACGACTGACGGATGTACAATGTATTACAACAGTTATAAATACCTTTTAAGTTAGTGAACAGTCTTAAAGGACAACACCCACCATGACAGTAACAATTCACCATATAGGACAATTACTGTAATTTAATATTATGTCTATTTTCATTTTTGCATTTGGGCCAGGCGAGGGTTAAAAAAAACAACAACAAAAAACAACCCACTCCCGAATGAATCCGGAAACCTGGCCGAAGAGTCCCGAAGTGTCATGTGACTTTTGTTACATCTCCACCCAGAAGGCAGAAGGCAGGAGTGAGTTTCCATGGAGGTTTATGAGAGAGAGTGGGAGTTAAAACTGCATATTTCCTGGTGCATTTGTGTGTACATATGGACCAGCGCTCTGATTTTATTTATTATTTATTTTATAACACCGCTGCGGACCGTTGCTGCTCCTGCCCAGAGGAGCGAGCCGCGCGCGTCTCTGGCTCCTCGTTCCGCTGGTCACCTTTGAAGTTCCGAATTCGTGCCGGTGTAATTTGCTCCCTCGAGTGTATGTATTTGCTCTCGTCAGCCTTGTTGCGGGGAGCACGGGGAAGCACGCGCGCAGAGCTCCGTTGCGCGGCTGCCTTTCTGTACTCCCGACCTGTCTGGTCACGGGGGGAGAGAATAAAAAGCTGATGCGGAAATGAATGAATTTGTCGCGATCAAACGAATTAAACTAGTATGTCTACGTGGATGCTCGCTCAGAATATGATAGACATGAGTGAGCGACAGCAGGATTAATCAACAGGCAGCTTTAGGGAATATTTAAAAATGCTTCGCTTTTTCTTTTCCTCGCTCGCCTGTAACTCCAAGGCGTCACTTTAGTGACGTGAATGCCCATGTGAATGCCCATATATGGAGAGGGGCAGATTTTCCCGGAGCTGCATGCTAAAATCTGCTATAAATCATGAAATAACACATTTAGCGTTATTTCTCTACAATATAAATAAACGCTCCTGTATTATTTTTAAATAAACTAATAAATATTAATGGCGATGCAATTTGAAAACATGGTGGGTGTTGGACTTTAAGCTGCTGGCTGCGCGCCTCTCGTTCTCCAGGTGAGTGTGTGTATGTGGGGGGGTGTCGAGTACCGTGATCTCGCCACTCTCTTACGTTCACACAAATCTCGCGATAACGGTACTAACAAAATAATATTTGAAGCTGAAAAGAAGTTTAACATTTTCATCTTCCTCCATGTCTGGTTCATTCCAGTCACCAAAATATGCTTTTTTAATTCTATCACAGAACAGTAATGGGTGTTCATCTTCCTCTTGCAAGATGTGCTTCGCAGCTAGGCATCCACCATGCTTAGCGGGAGCTTCTGCCAACAGTACCGTACATGTATGTGTATAAGTGGCGGCTGGTGTGTGTTGTCCGACTTACGGCAATTTTTGTGTTATGAACGGGCGTAGAAACGGAACCCATTTGTAAGTCGGGGAACACACACACACACATATATATATCAGTGGCGGCTCGTGACATTTTCACCGGGGGGGGCTATACAGGGAATCCTCGAGTTACGTCAGGGATCTGGACCTACGGGTGTGACTTAGGTCGATTCTGCCGTATCTCGCGGACCAAAAACACGTGCCTGTCGTAGGTCCGCATTTCTGACGTAGGTCGCGGCTATACCGTTAACGGAGCGACGCACACACATTTAACGGCATGAGACTGAACAAGCGGACATCCTGTGCCATAAACATGCACAGAACTTTATTTACAAACACTTACATAACACATTATACCACACATTCATCCATAAACACACAAAACCAGTACAGCATGTACTGTACAGGTACAGTACTGTAATGTTTTTTCCAGCACAGACAAAGCATACAAAATACTGTACAGTACAAATCTCTTCCTGAACAGTTCTCAGCCATAATCTGCAAATGAGTTCAACCATGAAACATGAACACTTCTCTTTGAGCAGGAGCTGTTAACATCAAAATCCAGCAAATCAGCAGGAACTCCCATCCATTCATCCATCCATCCATCCATCCATCCATCCATCCATCAGCAGCAGCAGCAGCACCAGCTTATTGACATGAATCAGCACCAAATCAGCCGAAAATCACATCCATGCAACCATCATGTTTTTGAAACCAGTGCAGTCCATGTGGTGTTTGTGTT
This sequence comes from Garcialebias charrua, assembly GCA_038048925.1. Classification (NCBI taxonomy): domain Eukaryota; kingdom Metazoa; phylum Chordata; class Actinopteri; order Cyprinodontiformes; family Rivulidae; genus Garcialebias; species Garcialebias charrua. The sequence goes on along the minus strand of JBBPBX010016117.1, from coordinate 26,439 downwards.
TGTGTGCAGTCCATGTGGTGTTTGTGTTTGTGTGCAGTCCATGTGCATGAAAAAGTCCATGAACTCTAAAAAAAGCTAGAAGCAGCAGAAAAAGGAAACAAGGAAACAAAATGTCCTTACTTTGACTGAAGTGTAGGTAGACACTGATGTTTTTCTCAAGTTCAAACCTGGATCAGATGGAACTGCTTAGCCAGTGCTCAACCATGAATGATGGGAGCATTTTAGGCCAGGTGTGGGCTCAGTGGTGTGGTCCTGATGTGAGCAGTTCTGTCCATCAGAACAGGTGTTTTTTTGTTTGTTTTTGCAGCAGTCATACATGCAGAAGGTGTTGACACAGGTGATGGATGGAGGCAGATGGAAGGACACCAGAGACAGGCAGGACTGATGTCCTGGACGACAGAGGCAGGACAGAGTGGACACACGTCCATCCATGAGGAAAGTCCACGATGTGAGCTGTGAAGAAATAACAACAACACAAAAGTGAAAGACTATTATTGAAAGACTATTGAAAGACTGTTCAGTACAGCAGGACAGATTCTCTCTCCCTAAAGAGCCAGACATGGACTCAAAAACTTTGAAAACCAACTTCTTCTGAACTTGAACAAGAAATTCTTGCTGCAATATTAAAATGTGTCAGTTCATGGGATGTTAGGAGACAAGAGATTTCTCCAAATGTCTCGACACTCAGGTCCAAGTTTTGAAAATGTTGTCAGGAAGTTAAAGTATTGTTCATTGTTGATCCATTACAAGATTGACTAGACAATATTTTAACTAGAGTTGATGACAAACGAGTTGAAGTGATCTATTCCTTTGTTAGTTGTGTCTAATGCTCCTTTTTTCAAACAGACAACTTTTACTTAAATGTGTTTACTGCAGTTAAAATGACACATTGGTTTTATTTTGTGTTAAATAAAAACTTTCAAAGGTATAATCATTCCTCTTTCTTATTTTGCTTAATGGTATTTAACTCATCACTGAAATTCTGACACACAGAATCAAAAGTCCAAGTGTGAACTGTGTCACAGAGTAAACACAATAAAAACATGTATTATCTGCAGCATTGTTCATTAAAATGGCTCAACACTATTAATGTATTACAGAAAATATGCATAGAGTACGCACACTTAATGGTATTGTAGACCATTGCACTAGTTAAAGACCGTGTAAAGTGAAATTAAATGTGTGTTTTTAGTTTGTCACATGGCATAAATATGTGTTATTAATCACCCATATAAGTCTGACTGATTAAAAACATTGTTTACCTTATAAAATTAAGTCTCAAAAATCATGAAAAAACATGATTTTGCCTTGCCCTGGAACGCTGGGGGCGTGTCAGTGCGTGGGCGTGGTTTCAGCGCAGCTGCGCTGACTGTGTGGAGGTGGAGAGGCAGGCAGCAGAGATCCAGTAAACCTGCTCTGTCTTTATTTGAGTTCTGTCTGTAACAGCAGCTACTTTTTCCAAGAGTTACGCTGTTTTTGTAAATAGTTTTCTTGTGTGTTTTTAATCTGGAATGAATTAAAAAAAATAGTAATAAAAAAAAAAGAGTTGTACCATGCGGGATTTGAACCCGTGGGGTTTGGGACGGAAGGCAAGCGCTCTATCCATTGACCTAACCAGGCATTACAGATACTCGGCATAAAACCACGCAGTATAAAAACATGTTATGATTTGTACGGGTGCCCTGACCATTACAACATCCAGGGAAGATGCACGAACGAGGCATAATTGATTAGCTAGCTAACAATGAACAAAATATCTATGCTATTGCTATCTGATGCTATCTGCGATTCGCGAGTGAACGGCTCCACCGAGGCGAATTTATACGGCTGGAGCTGCAGGGGGTGGGGCTATACTAATGAGGACCGCGTGACGAAACGCGGTCACGTTTAAAACACGCCTAAAAAATCCTGAAACAGAAAAATGTTTATACACAGTTTGCTCTATAACTCCAAAATTAATTGAGCTACAATTTTGAGACTTTTTACTCATTTACAAGATTACAATTATGACATTTATAATGTTTATTGAAGAAAATGTTGAAATTCACTTTACACGGTCTTTAATACATTCAGCAAGTACTTTTACTTTAATACTTTAAGTATTTTTAAAAGCAAGTACTTATTTACTTTTACTTAAGTAAAAATATTAATATGGTACTTCTACTTTTACTAGAGTAAATTTTTGTCTGTTTATTTGTACTTTTACTTAAGTACAGTGTTTGAGTACTTTCTCCACCACTGGTATTATTACAGTATTTGGGTACCGTGCGGTGGCGAATCCACTTCTCAGAAACATCCAGGCTGGACCAGAGGATCCCCTCATCATCACCTCCTGCCATGTCCTCCTGTACAGTGGAAGAAAAATGTTTAAGGGCTGCTACAAACAGGTTCATAAAACCATCTTTGTTGGTAAATGCAAATGCTTATTGTCAATTACCATGTGACGTGTGCTGCTGACCACTTGACCAGGTCACCCTTGTAAAAGAGATCTCCATCTCAACGGACTCTACCTGGAAAAATAAAGGTGATTGATTGATATAGCAGACATCTGGTGAATATAAAAGTTTGACTTCAGCTCAACTTTTGTACACAAGCTTGAGTTAAAAACATGAACATCTGATAATCATAACATTAACACATGAACATCTGATATTCATAATATTAACACAACACATGAACATCTGATAATCATAACATTAACACACAACAACTGACAATCATTATATTAACACACGAACATCTGATAATCAAAATATTAATACATAAACACCTGATAGTCATAATATTAAACACATAACGTTTAGAAAACACTTTTGTAACATCTAGTTGAGAGCCATATCAGTAGATAAAGAAACACCACAACGTTCATAAGCACAGCTAGTAGCTAGCTGTGTGACTGACAGCAACACACGACACCACGTCACGCACCACAGATGAGAACAGCTCAAACTTTGCTCATGTGCGCTTAGAGATTTATTAAACTCACAATTATTACTTGCTTACCTGTGTAGAAAGGCACCATTAATAATTACTGCTGTTTCAATGTCTCTAGTTGGCCGTGTGATCAGCTCTGAGTGTAAACAGAGATGGTCCCCCACTGCCCCTCCCTCCTGGCTCGAACCGGAAGCGCTGGCGATCCGTGGCGATAAGAGACGAGTCCAGGCTCGAGGGCGACGGAAAATGCGACCTGTACAGTCCAACAGAAGCAGCCGGGCACCGGAAGTTTCTAGCGCGCTAGTTATAATTAGATTCAATGGAAAAGCCGCAGGCGGCGCCCAGCGGGGAACCGCGGGAAACCGGAAGTACGTCACAATCAGAAAACGTTTTTTGAAACAAACAATCATTACTCATAAAATATTTATCCTACACAACTAAAAACATATATGCATGCATTTCGAAATATTTTTATTTTATTATTTCACTTTTATAAAAAAAAATTAAATCTTCAAATGAAGAAGAGCTGCAGTTCCAAGGAGGGGCGGCGCCCCTAGCGCCCTCTAGTGGCGGCCGCCGCTGCTCGACAGAGACGGAAATAAAAGGCTCCTCGCCTGGCGGAGTGCAGTGACTCTGTGCGCAGGACTCTGTATACCGGTAAGCTCCTCCCACACCCCGCCGCCACGACGCCGCAGCCACGAAGCCGCCGCAACACTACAGTTTGGACAACACTGGGTAGCGCGTCCACTTGCGTGCGTGAGGAGCTTTTTGGAGGTCGAAACGCTGCTTGGTGTGACTACACCATANNNTACATTGCTCTTGCTGTTTTAAGTGCTCTATAAATAAAATGGTATGGTATTTACAAGAGAAACCTGTAATAATTTAAATAATGTAAAATAAAGGATGGATTATAATTACTATTTTAGAGAGCAGTGAATTATAGCAGCTCCGATTCTGTCAAGCGTTCCAACCCCAACTAGCACTTCCACCCCCCACCCCACCCCCCAACACACACACAAACTTTAATGTCTGACCTGAATTCTTCTCAGCTGAATTCTGCATGTTGTTCTGCTTCAATCTCTATTACCACTGTCAGGTGCTTCAATTCTCTGTTGTCCAGCTAAGGACAATCATCCATCATTTATTTTATATAATAAATTGGACTGCCTTTTTACCATTTATATCCTGTTATTTTGACTAATTTTGAAATGTGATAATGTGAATTATGATCCAGTCAATATAACCCCCTCAATAAAATGACATCATTTCAAGCTCCCGGATTAACTGGAGGTGCGAGCGGAGGAGCACGTTTCAGCAGGTGAGACTGCTCTCTGCATAAAAGCTGCTGTTCGGTCCTCCAGCCTCCCCCCTCCAGCAGCAGCAGTTGTTTTGCTCTAAAGAGGCTGCGGCGGGTTTTGTTTTTCAGCTTCATGTTCTCCTCCATGAAGACTGAGCCGGTTCGGATGTTGTCAGTCCATACAATGGGCGTTATTAACGGAACCTGCTGTCATTGCTTGTAACGGTGACAACGTACCTTTAAACCAAGATCCAAGATGGCGCCTGTTGTTACGGCTTGCTATCTAACTCCTCTCCTGAACTTTTTACTGCTGTTCGTGTTCTGCCTTTTTTTCATCGATGATGCATCCTCGCTTCTGGTCTATGATCGCTCAACTCTTCTAAGTCTCCAAGACTCGCTGATCAACACACCGACTACTGGCAAATATGGACATTTTAAGCCTCCTCCACCTCCACCTTTCTTGGCGTCTGTACCAGCGTACCTACAACGCAACGCGACCACGTTGCCACGCAACAAGCGACGCAGAAGACGCGGAACGAGGGCAGGCGTGCTGGTGAGATTTAAAAAGTATCTCTCGTCTCACAACACGGCGACGGCTGATTTACCTCCTGAATTCAGCGTCTTTGATGTCCGTCGTTCCTTTGCTCGTCGCCATAGATGCCTTGTTGCTGTCAATCATGACGTCAGCGATCAGTATCCATCTTGTTCTCCCGTAAGGACAAAGAAGCGAGGCTGCGTTAAACAGAACCTCCGCCCGCTCGCTCGAGCTGAGAGTGACGTAACTGGCTGTGTTCCAGTACGTGCAGCACTGTTTAACGCCAGATCGATCACTAATAAAACTTTTATATTAAGTGATCTGATCTCAACTCATCGTCTGGATCTGTTTCTGATTACTGAAACCTGGCAGAAAACAGGAGACAACAGCTGCTTCTCTGAACTCCTTCCAAATGGCTACTCCCACCTGAGCGCACCGCGTGGGGCTGGAAGAGGGGGGGTCCTGGCTGCAGTCTTCAATGAGGCGTTCAAATGCCATTTGTTGCCTCAGAAAAACTATAACAGCTTTGAAATAATGGTTTTTGTGCTGGAATCTCCTAAACCTCTGCTGTGTGGCCTCTTTTATAGGCCTCCACAATACAATAAAGAATTTCTCAGTGAGTATTCAGTACTACTGGCTGACCTGCTCCCAAAATTTGACTCGTTGCTCTTTTGTGGAGATTTCATCGTGCACACCTGTTGCTCAAGTAATCAACTTGGATATGAGTTTCAGGACCTTCTGGACTCTTTTAACCTGTCGCAATCTGTCTCGGGGGCCACCCATAGCTAGGGTCATACACTGGACCTAATTATCTCCCACGGCCTTCACATATCTGCTGTGGAGATCCTGGACACCTGTATTTTGGACCACTTTCCCATATTATTTGAATTTTCCACCCCTCTTGCATCGAAAGCTGTTCTCCCAGCACATCTCTGCCGCTCCATCACCCCATCCTCCCAAAGTCAGTTCACTGATGCCTTCAAGAGCACTGACTTATGCTTTGCTGTCAGCCCGGACCCTTCTCTACATCCTGAGGACTTCATCACCTCCTTCCATCACACCTGCACAACGATCATGGACTCCATCGCTCCTCTCAAACAGGCATCTTCAAAAAACAGACCTTCACCATGGCTCAACGAAACGACGCGGGCTCTTCGACAACGTTGCAGAAAAGCAGAGCGAAAATGGAAGCGGGACCGGCTTCATGTATCTCAGGGAATACTGAGAGACTGTCTCTGTGATTATCAAAATGCTGTGAAGCAGGCCAAATCACAGTACCTCTCCAATTTAATCTCCTCCAGCTCCAACCGGCCGAGGACACTATTCAACACACTCCAGTCTGTCATCAATCCATCTGTCAATGTTCTGAAAACTGCCACTCAGTCTACCTGTGACGACTTTCAGAGCTATTTTGTCAACAAAATAGACTATCAGGCAGAACATTGTCAGCCCATCAAACACTGTCCAATCATGTGCGTCTGCAATAACCACAGCTGTTTTTGACTAGGGATGCACCGATAAATCGGCTGGCCGATCGATCGGCCCCGATTTCCTTAATTTGGGGAGATCGGTGATCGACCAATCTTTAAATGAGAAGCCGATTTTATCCACCGATCGCATCTGCCTCAGCAAAGGTTGGAAAATCCTGAAAATTTAGGGTGCAATTTGACCTTTTAACACCTGAAAATCGGTATCGGCCAAAATCGGAATCGGCAGGTCAGACTTTCTAAAAATTGGTGATCGGCCAGAAAATTGAAATCGGTGCACCTCTATTTTTGACCAATTTGACCTGGTCTCACTACCTGACCTCACCAAGGTGGTTCAACAGATGAAACCAACTAACTGTTCTCTGGACATCATTCCCTCTAAAATGTTCAAACAATCCTTTGATGTAATTGGTCCTTGTGTTTTGTCATTTATTAACAGCTGTCTATCTTCAGGTTTTGTGCCATCTGCTTTCAAACACGCTGTGGTCAGGCCTCTTCTCAAAAAACCAGGCCTAGATCCTACAGCTCTCTCTAATTTCAGACCAGTTTCCCATCTGTCATTTCTATCAAAGGTCCTAGAAAAGATTGTTTTTATTCAACTTCAATCTTTTCTAGAGCTCAACAACCTGTTTGAAAAATTTCAGTCAGGTTTTCGAGCTCGTCACAGTACTGAATCTGCACTGCTCAAAGTGCAGAATGACATTCTTCTGTCCCTGGATGCAAAAAACCCTGTTCTGCTGGTGATGTTAGACCTCTCAGCAGCTTTTGACACCGTTGACCATCAGGTACTAATCAACCGCTTGTCTCAGCTGGTTGGCCTCCAGGGAGCTGTGCTTGAGTGGTTCAAATCTTACCTGACTGGGAGAACCTTTTCTGTCATGATAGGCGATCTGTCCTCCTCTTCATCAACCCCTCTGACCTCTGGCGTACCACAGGGATCCATTCTGGGGCCAGTCCTCTTTTCTCTTTACATGCTGCCATTAGGATCAATCATTGCACGTCATAATCTGTCTTTTCACATGTATGCAGACGATTTACAAATCTATCTGCCAGTCACTCCCAACCCCTCACTCAGTTCAAACACTCTTGTCAACTGCTTAAATGACATTAAGCACTGGCTCTCTCAAAACTTCCTCCACCTAAACACAGATAAAACTGAATGCATTTTATTTGGTGCACCTGATGACACCAGCAACATCCTTCCCAGTCCCAGTGTTGGTTTTCCCCTCCCCCACTTCAACCCGGTGGTCAGAAATCTTGGAGTGCAGCTTGACTCCAACTTAAAGTTTGATAAACAGATCAGTTCTGTTGTCAAGACCAGCTTTTTCCAGCTCCGTCTGCTCTCCAAAGTCAAGTCATTTCTCAGCCGTGGTGATCTGGAGAAGGCCATCCATGCCTTTGTGACCTCCAGACTTGACTATTGTAATGCTTTGTATGTTGGTATTAATCAATCCTCCATCTCCCGTTTACAGCTTGTACAGAACTCTGCCGCGCGCTTTTTGACCAACACACGAAAATATGAACACATCACTCCTGTCCTGTCCTCTCTACACTGGCTCCCGGTTCAGTTCAGGATACAGTTCAAGCTGCTGCTGTTTGTTTTCAAAGCTCTGAATGGACTTGCACCTCTCTACATCTCAGAACTTTTGAAAGCCCATCAGCCCGGCAGAGCTTTACGATCTGCCAGTCAACACCTGCTGGAGGTGCCTCGCTCAAGGTACAAACAATGGGGAGACCGGTCCTTTTCTGTTGCCGGCCCAAAAGCCTGGAACAGCCTCCCCCTTGAGCTGCGTGCCACCTCTGATCTGACTCTGTTCAAAACCAGACTGAAGACCCACTTGTTCAAAAAAGCTTTCAGTGTGTAACTTTTATTACTTTTGGTAGTTTAGTATGTAGCATTTTTTATTTCCATTGCCTTCTTTTATTACTGTTGTTTTTTATTCTATTTTCACTGATTTATTGTTCCAGTTTATTCATCTTTTTATCCTGTTAAGCAACTTGGTCAATGCAAGGCATTGTAGGAAGGTGCTATACAAATAAAGTTTATTATTATTATAAACCGGAGGTACAGGAGGGGTAATCTGACCGCTACGTATAGGGATGATAATGACTGATAATGGCCATTTATGGTTGATAACATTCGAAGCGGGTGAAGACTCTGGATGTGTGTGTCAGCTTCACCTGGTGTCACGTGTTGCGTGATGTCATCGTTTGAAGAAACATTTATTTATTTATTTCACACCAAGACACAAACAGGTGTTTGGTGCTTTTGTTTGAAAGTCCAAAAACAGCTACAGGCTGATACCAAAGATGAGCAGTATTTACATGGTTTTGTTTGTTTAGAGTCAAAGTGTAATATGCTCTGCAATTTGCCACACTTTATTCTTTGATGTAGACTGTTGTCATGATTTGTGCACAAGAATTTTGCTGTATATAGTTTATTGGTGTCAATACAGTGGTGAAAATAATTAATCTTTTGTGTTTTTGACTTTCTTTCATAGATAATTGCTGCATTCACAAAATCAAATGATTTGAAACTGCCATAGTCTTGCAAGTGCTTTAACACAGTTGAAATGAATTGGTTAAATACACAGCTGTAACTCTCTTGTTTTTAGGTAACTTTAATATGATTTCAATTTACACAATATGAACATTTAAGCATAATTGCTGAAGATGACATGCAGGGTTTTACTCTGCTCTTGTCATATTATGGCTGTATTTGAATCATTTGTTGTAATTTTTCCTAGTTAAACTGTAGTGAACCAGGTAAATACACACTCTTTGAAAATTGTGAAATTAAGGTACAGGTATGTTATATAATAAATCTTACAAATGTAAAATATGTGTTATGGCTGAAAAAATACAGAAAAATAGTGAGTTTTTTTTCTTGTTGAACCTATGTGGAACAAAAAAGGAGCAGAATAAATACAGAGAAAACAGGAAAGTTAAGTAAACACATTAAAAGCGTTACAATATATTTTAACCCTAAAATATCCTGAATCATTAAAAAAAAGAAATTTATTCGATAAATAAATAGGTAGAGAGCATAACCCTCCCAATGTTAGACCTAAAGTTACGCCCTTGACTTTAACAAGAATTTAAGATTAACACTTAAAAACAATTATTTGTTTGCTAGAAATTATATTAAGTGTGTGTCTCGGTTTAACGTTTGCTTAATAAATTCACTTTAATGGTCAAATCAGCTGAATTTCAAAAATGGTTTTGCTGACTGTGCTGCGGGAGCGCGCAGAGGGAGGAAAAAGGAGGAACGCTGCTCGTTTCTGAGAAATTTAATAATAAATGCACCTGAACAATTTTTGGTTTGCTTGAAATTATAGCGAAGGTGTGTCTCAGTCTAACGATTGCTTAATAAATGCACTTTAATGGTCAAATTATCTGCATTTTGCCGGGGCGGTGCAGCTGGTTTGACAGTTGGTCCAAGCAGCGAGCAGAACAAAGGTGGGGAGACCATGGCAAGCCAATTGTATCATTAATAGCTGGTGACTATTCTCAGTCATCCAGGACATGGAAAATTCAGAAAAGTTCCAGAAAAATAAATAAATAAAGTGTAATAAATAAAGTCCAGTTGTATCTGTCTTAACATTTTTTGAATTTGTCATTATAGTTGCGTTTACCTATTACATGATACAAAGCATGCCTTACTGCTACTACTACTCTGCTATCATCAAATGGCTGATACTAGTACTGTTGTTTTTCAGTCAGAATGAATGAAAACGGTCATATCTCAGCCAATAATTGGTTTATAAATCCATCCATCCATTATCTTTTACCCGCTTCTTCCATTTTGGGTCACGGGGATCGCCGGTGCCCATGTCCAGCAATCACTGTGCGATGGGCAGGGTGCACCCTGGACAAGTCGCAAGTCCATCACAGGGCCACATGGAGACAAATGAGACAAACAGTCATTCACTCTTGCACTCCCACCTAGGGACAATTTAGAGTTACCAATCAGCCTGACATGCATGTATTTGGTCTGTGGGAGGAAACCGGAGTACCTGGAGAAAACCACGCATGTACGGAGAGAACATGCGAACTCCACCCAGAAAGGCCCCTGACCAGGATCTGAACCGGGAGCTCTCTGAGAGGCAGCAGCTTTACCAGTTGAGCCACCATGCTGCTGGTTTGTAAATATGAGGAAAAAATCCATAAATATGTTGCTTCGGCCTGTAAGTCGCAGGACATGTAAATTATGCAAAAAAAACCTGACATATAGGGAGGAAAATATGGTATTGCATTATTGATCCAACAGCTTGACAAATCTCAGGAAAAAACATGTACTATTAGATAATATTCCTCGATAAATAAATGACCAAGTATTTTTAAAAAAAACTCATTTGTTTAACTTGGTTCTCTTTATCTACTTTTAGGACTTGTGTGAAAATTTCATGATGTTTTAGGTGATTTTTTAGCCTGGTTAAAACCACACCCTGCCCTTCACTTCGCTTCAGACTAGGGTCTGGGACCTCTCCATTTTAAAACGATTCTTGCTGGAGGCGTGGGCTCTGCTGAGGAACAAAACCATTGGATATTTTGAACAGGAAAAGCATTCTGCTCCCTCCCCTCAGAGCCATGTATGGCTGCTCCCCGTGCTCTGGTGAACTTGACAACTGCTCCGCCTCCTGCAGCTCTTCTCTTGCTGCTGGCTGCCGCGCTGCAAATTATGTGTTTATATGTTAATAAAACGTTTTAATAAAATACAATAAAACCATGGATCGCTGGTCCAGCTCACCAGAAGACCAGAACATCTGATGGGACTCGGTCAGCAACGTAAAACCCGAGTTTAATTCTCGTGACAGCCATTTCCTTGTTCATTTCAGCGGAGGGAGAGAAGGAGGAGGGCGCGAGCGATCACTTGACTTTTGGCCCAAAAAACAAAAGAAAACTCCAGATAAGGGATTAAGAAGGGGAAATTAATAAATTTGTGTCACATATAAAACAGTTCTGCATCGCTTTGAATGAGAACATGCCGGTGCTCGCTGACTGCGCGCTGGCAGAGCCCTTTTATAGGGCTCTGCGCGCTGGGACAGGTGGGGGCGTGGGTTAGGGTCCAAAACTCCGTCCCTTCTGTTCTCTGATTGGTCCGAACAAAAATCTACCGGAGAAATGGTTGTTAATGAGAGAAGTCCCAGACTGTGCAGTGAAGGGAAATGAGAATTGAGCGGAGCTGTGCAGGAAGGCGAGGGCCAGGCTAGTCATTTTTATGCAGAAATTTAGAAAGTTTTAAAGGCATCACACACTTTCAAGTACCACTGTATGTGTGAATATAAAGTTATAATTGTGCCTGATGTTCATGTTTTCAGTGGTCCCTGCAGATGTTCAGCAGATGATGCTGATTAAAGAAGAAGCTCCTGAAGTACGGATGCTTGGTGTGGACCAACAGGATCCAGAGACCCTCAACATAAAGGAGGAAGAGGAGGAACTGTGGACCAGTCAAGAGGAAGAGCAGTTTTGTGTGAAAAAGGAGACTGATGACACCGGGTTTGCATTCACTGCTGTTCCTTGGAAGAATGAGGAAGATGAAGAGAAGCCTCTGTTTTTACAGCTTCATCAGCACCAAGTAAAAGAGGAAGATCTTCCAACCAGCAGCTCAGCTGACCAGATGAAAGCAGCAACTGGTGGAGAGGACTGTGGAGAAGGAGAAACTACCAGGAACCCAGATCTAAATACTTATGGAGATGATTGCAGCTCTTCAGAGACTGAAGTCAGTGAGGATGATGAAGGTGATGAGGTGAAGGACTCTGACTCTCAGCTAAAAGACTTATCAGACTCTGGGTCAGAACCTGAAGACTGTGACAAAGACTGGAAGGAGAGCAGAGCTCCTGAGTCAGGCATAAACACTGTCAACAAATCTTGCAGCTTCACTGAGCGTGGGAAACAATTTCACAAGACGAGTCAGTCAGAGACGTCTTCAAGTT
>JBBPBX010016117.1:0-14225 GCA_038048925.1 Garcialebias charrua | reverse complement strand
AGTTGTTTGGTTATCGAGGAACGTTTAAAAGTGAAGAAAACTGGAGGCTCAATCAAGAAAAAACAGTCAAGACAGAACTCATTTAGTTGTGAAGACTGTGGAAAAATATTTAACCAAAAGGGTCATCTAAAGACACACATGAAAATCCACGCAGGGCAGAAACCATTTGCTTGTGATCTTTGTGGACAAAGCTTTGGACGGAAGTCAAATTTAAACTCACACATGAAAATCCACACAGGACAGAAAGCATTTGCTTGTGATCTTTGTGGACGCAGGTTTGGACTGAAGTCATATTTAAACAAACACATGAAAATCCACACAGGACAGAAAGCATTTGCTTGTGATCTTTGTGGACGCAGGTTTGGACTGAAGTCATATTTAAACAAACACATGATTGTCCACACAGAACAGAAAACATTTGCTTGTGATCTTTGTGGACACAGGTTTAGACGAAAGTCACATTTAAACACACACAAGATCGTCCACACAGAACAGAAAACATTTGCTTGTGATCTTTGTGGACACAGGTTTAGACGAAAGTCACATTTAAACACACACAAGATCGTCCACAGGACAGAAAGCATTTGCTTGTGATCTTTGTGGACACAGGTTTAGACGAAAGTCACATTTAAACACACACATGATAGTCCACACAGGACAGAAAGCATTTGCTTGTGATCTTTGTGGACACAGGTTTAGACGGAAGTCACATTTAAACACACACATGATAGTCCACACAGGACAGAAAGCATTTGCTTGTGATCTTTGTGGACACAGGTTTGGACAGAAGTCACATTAAACACACACATGATAGTCCACACAGGACAGAAAACATTTGCTTGTGATCTTTGTGGACGCAGGTTTGGACTGAAGTCATATTTAGACAGACACATGATAGTCCACACAGGACAGAAAACATTTGCTTGTGATCTTTGTGGACACAGGTTTGGACGAAAGTCACATTTAAACACACACATGATAGTCCACACAGGACAGAAAACATTTGCTTGTGATCTTTGTGGACGCAGGTTTGGACTGAAGTCATATTTAAACAAACACATGATAGTCCACACAGGACAGAAAGCATTTGCTTGTGATCTTTGTGGACACAGGTTTAGACGAAAGTCACATTTAAACACACACATGATAGTCCACACAGGACAGAAAGCATTTGCTTGTGATCTTTGTGGACACAGGTTTAGACGGAAGTCACATTTAAACACACACATGATAGTCCACACAGGACAGAAAGCATTTGCTTGTGATCTTTGTGGACACAGGTTTGGACAGAAGTCACAATTAAACACACACATGATCGTCCACACAGAACAGAAAACATTTGCTTGTGATCTTTGTGGACGCAGGTTTGGACTGAAGTCATATTTAGACAGGCACATGATAGTCCACACAGGACTGAAAACATTTGCTTGTGATCTTTGTGGACGCAGGTTTGGACTGAAGTCAGATTTAAACAAAAACATGAAAATCCACACAGGAAAGAAAGCATTTGCTTGTGATCTTTGTGGACAAAGGTTTGTACGGAAGTCAAGTTTAAACTCACACATGAAAATCCACACAGGACAGAAAGCATTTGCTTGTGATCTTTGTGGACACAGGTTTGGACGAAAGTCAAATTTAAACAGACACATGATAGTCCACACCAGATGAAAGCAGTTTAGCTGTGATTAATAGCCCTTGCTTTGTCTTTTTTAATCTCATCTCATATAAAATAATGCATTCCTTTCAGCAATATATTTTCTTTGTTACCAAACTTTTGATTTTTATATTTGACCACTACAGTAGATGATGGTTCACTTTATTAGAGCTTCTACAGGTCCTTCTAAAAAAATAGCTTGGTCATTATTTTCCATATTGTAATGATAAAAATGAAACTTTCATAATTTTTGATTCATTGCACACCAACTAAAGGTGAGGGACCAGACAAAGTGCAGCCCAAAGACCCCAATGATGAGTACAATAATTGGACAGAATGTTCCCTCGCCCGGAGGCGGGTCACCGGGGCCCCACTCTGGAGCCAGGCCCGGAGGTGGGGCTCGTTGGCGAGCGCCTGGTGGCCGGGCTTTTACCCATGGAGCTCGGCCGGGCACAGCCCGAAGAGGAGACGTGGGTCCCCCTTCCCATGGGCTCACCACCTATGGGAGGGGCCAAAGGGGTCGGGTGCAATGTGGGATGGGTGGTGGCCGAGGGCGGGGACCCTGGCGGTCTGATCCTCGGCTACAGAAGCTGGCCATTGGGACATGGAATGTCACCTCTCTGGTGGGGAAGGAGCCTGAGCTAGTGTGTGAGGTTGAGAGGTTCCGGCTAGAAATAGTCGGACTCACCTCAACACATGGCTCTGGCTCTGGAACCAGTTTCCTTGAGAGGGGTTGGACACTCTTCCACTCTGGAGTTGCCCCTGGTGAGAGGCGCCGAGCAGGAGTGGGCATACTTGTTGCCCCCCATCTTGGTGCCTGTACGTTGGGGTTCACCCCGGTGAACGAGAGGGTAGCCTCCCTTCGCCTACGTGTGGGGGGACGGGCTCTGACTGTTGTTTGTGCCTATGCGCCAAACGGCAGCGCAGATTACCCACCCTTTTTGGAGTCCTTGGAGGGGGTATTGGAGAGTGCGCCTCCTGGGGACTCCCTTGTTCTACTGGGGGACTTCAACGCTCACGTGGGCAATGACAGTGAGACCTGGAGGGGTGTGGTTGGGAGGAACGGCCCCCCTGATCTGAACCCGAGTGGTGTTCTGTTATTGGACTTCTGTGCTCGTCATGGATTGTCCATAACGAACACCATGTTCAGGCATAAGGGTGTACATATGTGCTCTTGGCACCAGGACACCCTAGGTCGCAGTTCGATGATCGACTTTGTTGTCGTCTCATCTGATCTGCGGCCGCATGTCCTGGACACTCGGGTGAAGAGAGGGGCGGAGCTGTCCACTGACCACTACCTGGTGGTGAGTTTGCTCCGATGGTGGGGGAAGATGCCGGTCAGACCTGGCAGACCCAAACGTATTGTGAGGGTCTGCTGGGAACGTCTGGCAGAGTCTCCCGTAAGACGGAGCTTTAACTCCCACCTCCGGGAGAGCTTTGAACACGTTCCGAGGGAGGCGGGGGACATTGAGTCCGAGTGGGCCATGTTCCGCGCCTCTATTGTCGAGGTAGCTTATCAGAGTTGTGGCCGCAAGGTTGTTGGTGCCTGTCGTGGTGGCAACCCTCGAACCCGGTGGTGGACACCGGCGGTGAGGGATGCTGTCATGCTGAAGAAGGAGTCCTATTGGGCCTTTTTGGCCTGTGGGACCCCGGAAGCAGCAGATAGGTACCGGCAGTCCAAGCGGCATGCGGCTCGGGTGGTTGCTGAGGCAAAAACTCGGGCGTGGGAGGAGTTCGGAGAGGCCATGGAGAATGACTTCCGTACGGCTTCGAGGCGATTCTGGTCCACCATCCGGCGTCTCAGGGGGGGAAAGCGGTACGCGACCAACACCATTTATGGTGGGGATGGCGTGCTGTTGACCTCAACTCGGGATGTTGTGAGTCGGTGGGCGGAGTACTTCGAAGACCTCCTCAATCCTACTGGCATGTCTTCCACTGAGGAAGCGGAGCCTGGGGACTTTGGGTCGGGCTCTCCAATCTCTGGTGCTGAGGTCACCGAGGTGGTTAAAAAGCTCCGCGGTGGCAGGGCTCCAGGGGTGGATGAGATTCGCCCGGAGTTCCTTAAGGCTCTGGATGTTGTGGGGTTGTGTTGGGGTGGTGGTTCCCCTATTCAAAAAGGGGGACCGTAGGGTGTGTTCCAACTATAGGGGGATCACACTCTTAAGCCTCCCTGGTAAGGTCTATTCAGGGGTTCTGGAGAGGAGGGTCCGTCGGATAGTCGAACCTCGGATTCAGGAGGAGCAGTGTGGTTTTCGTGCTGGTCGTGGAACACTGGACCAGCTCTACACCCTCAGCAGGGTCCTGGAGGGCGCGTGGGAGTTTGCCCAACCAGTTTACATGTGTTTTGTGGACTTGGAAAAGGCATTCGACTGCGTCCCTCGGGGGGTTCTGTGGGGGGTACTCCGGGAGTATGGGGTACCAGGCCCATTGATATGGGCTGTTAGGTCCCTGTACGACCGGTGTCAGAGCTTGGTCCGCATTGCCGGCAGTAAGTCAGGCTCGTTTCCAGTGAGAGTTGGACTCCGCCAAGGTTGCCCTTTGTCACCGATTCTGTTCATAACTTTTATGGACAGAATTTCTAGGCGCAGCCAAGGTGTTGAGAGGATCCGTTTTGGTGGCCTTAGAATCGCTTCTCTGTTTTTTGCAGATGATGTGGTCCTATTGGCTTCATCAGATCGTGATCTACAGCTTTCGCTGGAGCGGTTTGCAGCCGAGTGTGATGCGGCCGGGATGAGGATCAGTTCCTCCAAATCCGAGGCCATGGTCTTGAGCCGGAAAAGGGTAGCATGCCCTCTCCGGGTCGGGGAGGAGGTCCTGCCCCAAGTGGAGGAGTTTAAGTATCTCGGGTCTTGTTCACGAATGAGGGAAAACTGGAGCGTGAGATCGATAGGCGGATAGGTGCAGCGTCCGCAGTGAAGCGGGCGCTGTACCGGTCTGTCGTGGTGAAGAGAGAGCTGAGTCGAAAGGCAAAGCTCTCAATTTACCGATCGATCTACGTTCCTACCCTCATCTATGGTCATGAGCTTTGGGTTGTGACCGAAAGAACGAGATCTCGGATACAAGCGGCTGAAATGAGTTTTCTCCGCAGGGTGTCTGGACTCTCCCTTAGAGATAGGGTGAGAAGCTCAGTCATCCGGGAGGGACTCGGAGTAGAGCCGCTGCTTCTCCACATCGAGAGGAGCCAGTTGAGGTGGCTCGGGCATCTGGTTAGGATGCCTCCTGGACGCCTCCCTGGTGAGGTGTTCCGGGCATGTCCCACCGGGAGGAGACCCAGAGGAAGACCCAGGACACGCTGGAGGGACTATGTTTCTCGGCTGGCCTGGGAACGCCTTGGGATTCCCCCAGAGGAGCTGCTCCAAGTGGCTGGGGAGAGGGAAGTCTGGGCCTCCCTACTTAGGCTGCTACCCCCGCGACCCGACCCCGGATAAGCGGACGAAAATGGATGGATGGATGGATGGATGTACAACAACTAAAAAATTCCAGGTCTTTTATTGTTTTAATACTGATGATTTTGGCATACAGCTCATGAAAACCCAAAATTCCTGTCTAAAAAAATTAGCATATTTCATCCGACCAATAAAAGAAAAGTGTTTTTAATACAAAAAAGTCAACCTTCAAATAATTATGTTCAGTTATGCACTCAATACTTTGTAAAATTCAACTTGATTTAAAGCAGAACTCACAATATCATCAAGGGGGTTCTGTCACAGGAAATCAGGCAAAATGTGATACAACAATTATTTTAATAAACACATAAATATCCAACCACTCAGAACTAAATTTGTGTTTTTCACAACAATGATTTATAAATTAAAAAAAGGACATGACACTAATGGTGTGGTTACACCGAGCAGCTTTTCAGCAGCAGGAGCGTCCAGTTTACATGTAAAGTCAATGGTGGACGCGCTTCCAGCAGCTTCTTGGCGTCTGGCGTCAGGTCGCGTGCGTGTTGAGCGTGTTGGGAAGCGTTTTTCCGTGCACGTGAACCGGCTTCAGCCTCCAAACCGCGCATTCAACATGCTGAAGATTTCGCGGTTCAAACTTTCAAACGCCGCTCAACTCTACCTGATTGGTTGGTGTGTCAACCAATCAGGGAGAGTCGGGGGGAGAAGAGAGGGGGAGAGTCCCTATGTGACGCGGAAACGAGGGTGCGCGCGCACTATGTGACGTATTGTTTGTGGGGACACAGAAAAGACCCGCGAGGTCGTGGACTATGGAAGAGAAACTCATTGTAGCTGTGTGTTCGCAACAATTCCTTCACGACCAGTCAAGTCTGCTCCAGAGACGGAAATAAAAAGCTCCTCGCCTGGCGGAGTGAGTGAGGACTCTGTGCGCAGGACAGTGCTGGACTGGCCATTCAGGCATACCGGGCAAATTCCCGGTGGGCCGTCGGTGATTTATGTGATTTATGGGCCGCCCGGGCGGTCCTGTCACTCATGAACCAAAAAAATAAATTATAGCTATTTTTTTGTCAATCGCGACGGCCGATTGGTTGATTTTCTTGAACAACATCGAGCTAATCCAATGAAATCTCTCAGCAGCACTCTTCCGACCAGCCCCTCCCCTTCACTCGCATCAAGCTGCTGCTGAGGCTGTTGTGAAACCTGACACCAGCGTGCCTGACAGAAACTGGAGGTGCTCACACGGAGCTGAGAAGTTCCTCCTACCTGCAGCTGAGAGTTTGACGAGTGATAGACAGGACTCAAGGAGTGACGTGACGTCTGCTCTATGCGACAGTTTCAGCGCGGCATCTTGCAGGCAGCACGCGTTAGCACTTAGCATTATTAGCATGTTGTTGCGGTCTCCTGTTGTTAAAAGACCAGCGCAAATTCAAAAGCTGTGCACGCTGTTTCACAAGACCTGCAGCAGCAACACACGTCACTTGAACGGACTAACCACATCATCCGAACGTGAACGAAGAAAACAGCTTGTAAACACCGATCAGCAGCTGCAACTTTTATCAGGTAATTCAAATCATTCCAGATCAATAACACAAATTGTAGGGGTTTTTAATGATCTCTGAATCATGTCTGAAATGTTGTTGATGTGCAGGCTTTACTGAACGCTGCTAAGACGTCTTCCATCACGTCAACACTTCAGCACTTTATGAAAAAACTGATAGTGTCAGCATGTCCTGGAGCCCTGATGATGAGAGATGATGAGAGATTCAACCACCTCAACTGCTCAAAAAGAGGTATTGTTCTTTTACGATTACTGTACTATTACCTTTTTAATTTAAAATTATAATCTTATTAACTTTTTTTAACTTGTCTGGGCCTCTGGACATTCAAAAAACAAAACAAAACAATTGTAGAAACGTTTCATCTTTCATCAGAAAGACTTCCTCAGTCTGAGGTGCTGTATTCAGCTCAGTCTTGTAAATATCACCCTCTCACTGTGGAAACTGTGGAACAACCTGCCCCCCAACATTAGACAGGCCTCCTCCCTTCACATGTTCAAATCCCTGCTAAAAAAATCATCTTTTCTCTATTATTTCAAACTGTGTGAGCTGACGTAGTGTATATATATTTTTTTTACTGTGTTTTCATTTTAATATTGTTCTTATACATTTTTATTATACTTTTACCGCTGTTAATATCATAATTTTTACCATTGGTGTGTGATACTGTTCTGTACATTTTTAAACCTCTTTTGTGTTGTGTGTGTGAAGCACCTTGATAACAGTTTATCTGTTTTAACTGTGCTATATAAATAAAATAGACTTGACTTGACTCACAGTGGATCAACCAGTTTGTTGATGACAGCTGAAACCAGCTGCTCACATGAGCAAGGAGGACCATCAGCCTAACAATGGATCATTAGCACCCTGATGGTTGTTTGCTATTCACAGAGGGCTGAGTGATACTAGCAACAACAGCATTGTAAGAGGGGGACAGTTGAACCCGGAGGCCTCCACCTCTGTTTAATGATGGACGGTTTCTTTTCACAAAGATGACCTCCTTTACTCCTCTCTCAAACCATCGTTCCTCTCTATCAAGGATGTGAACATCTTCATCCCTGAAAGAGTTGGCCTATACAAACGTATTGTTCACTTGAAACATTTTCAAAATAATCATTTTATAAGTCTTTTTTGTAAACATATTATTTGTTTAGTGAAGTAAAGACACTATTTTTTATATAAAGCAAGTATTTCTTTATTCATTCAACCTTCATTTATGATATTGAAATCAAGAAATACCTTATTTTTTATCAAAAGTATTTATGTTTAATAAAGTCAAGAAAGACCATTATGTTTTTTGAATATTTTTAATTGGTAATTATTTTATTAAAACATTTAAATTTTTTATGTATTGTGACAGAGGGTTCTTGTTAGCAGCTGCTGAAAGTAACTAATAAATTAACTTAGTAATCTAACTTAGTTACTTTCCAAATCAAGTAATCAGTAACTTAACTAAGTTACTTTTTCAATGTAACTATGCCATCACTGTGGGCCACTCTGCTCAAAATGCCCGGGCCGATTTTTTGTCCCAGTCCAGCCCTGCCTATGTCTGTGATAGTGGGGAGACTGACTCCAACATCTTCTGTGCATCCTTCACCACTCTCTGTAGAGCTTTTCTTTCTGCAGCTGTGCAGCCTCCATGCCACACGTTGATGCTGGAGCACAGGATGCTCTCCACTGCACACCTGCAGAAGGAGGTGAGGACTGGGCTGCTAAACAGATGGTTTAAACAGATGGTTAATATGGGGCTTAGAGGGGGGAAAATCCTGAAATTTAAAATATTTCTTAAACTGGCCTCATATTTTTAATGAATGTTTCACTACAGGATTTAAAATGGAGTTGGGTGAGGAGAGTGAAAGCTGGAGCACAAAACATAGAGATATAACCGTCCAGTCCAAAATCCACAATATTCCATCAAAAGTTTGTCCTTCCAAGTTTGAGTTTCGCGCCACTCCCAAACCCACCACCAAACTGCAGCTCTACTTTCTTTAACTTGTTTTAACAAGAACTGATCGTTTCATCACCTTCACACCATGTGGTCTGGAACTGTTTTCTTCTCCTTGGAATGAACATTATTTATCTGCCAACATCGCCATCTAGTGGCGCCACCGCGACAAAACAAAAACATTTCGCCTTCATTATGTCAAAATTATCAGAGTCAGAGTCAGAGAGAATTTATTGTCATTTGCACCGCATGTAGTACATGTGTTGAAAACGAGATTATGTACACAGGGTCCCAGTTACATCCAACAACAAATGCAAGAGAAAAACAATAATAACATCTAGGATTGTAATACACTAAGCCCTAATGTAGTAGAAAAACATCATTATAAACAGCAGCACGAACATGAGTCATTATGAGCAGATGGTCACAGATGAACGCAGCAACAAGAAACAGATCAGTATCAGTATGATGTGACATTTTGCAGTGTTTATTCTTATTATTTATTTATTCATGAGTCTGACAGCCTCAGGGTAGAAGCTGTTCCTCAGTCTAGTGGTTCTACATTTGATGCTCCTCAACCTCCGTCCCGAGGGGAGTGGTGCAAAGAGTGAGTGTGCTGGGTGAGTGAGGTCTTTCATGATGCAGGTGGCTCTTTTTCTGCATCTGGAGGTGTAAATGTCTGTGATGGTGGGGAGACTGACTCCCACAGACTTCTGTGCAGCCTTCACCACTCTTTGTAGAGCTTTCCTCTCTGCAACTGTGCAGCCTCCATGCCACACGTTGATGCTGGAGCACAGGACGCTCTCCACTGCACACCTGTAGAACGAGGTGAGGACTGAGCTTCTCAGACCAGCTCGTCTCAGCCGTCTGAGGAAGTAGAGTCTTTGATGTCCTTTCTTGATCAGGCTGGTGGTGTTGTTGCTCCAGCTGAGGTTATCATTCAAGTGTACACCCAGGTATTTGTAGCTGGAGACCACCTCCACCGCAGATCCACCTATATACAGTGGGGTGTGGGTGTGTTTGTTCCTTCTGAAGTCCACAATCATCTCCTTCGTCTTCTTCACATTCATGTGAAGGTTGTTCTCTTTGCACCAGCTCTCCAGATGTTCCACCTCCTGTCTGTAGCTGGATTCATCATTATCTGTGATGCATCCCACCACAGCTGTATCATCTGCAAACTTAACAATATGACAGCCTGGATGTGTGGCTGTACAATCATATGTGAGCAGAGTGAACAGAAGAGGGCTCAGCACACATCCTTGAGGAGAGCCAGTGCTGAGGGTGATGGTGGAGGAGGAGAAGTTGTGGATCTTCACGGACTGTGGTCTGTTTGTTAAGAAGTCTAGTACCCAGTTACAAATGGAGGGGCTTAGTCCAAGTGTGGATAGTTTGTCTATCAGAGTTTGGGGGATCATGGTGTTGAAGGCAGATGTGAAGTCCACAAAGAGCAGACGCACGTATGAGTCCTTCTGATCCAGGTGGGTGAGAGCAGTGTGGACCACAGAGGAGATGGCGTCCTCTGTTGATCGGTTCTCGCGGTATGTGGGTTACTGTAAAATGTATTTTTATTCATAAAGTAGGAAATAAAAAAATGATCAATGATCTGTGGTAATTAAAAAGAAGATATTTAAAGAATGAAATATTGTAATATTCAATGATAAAATAAATTGATTTCAAAAGATGGAGCAAAGAAAAACTCAGTCAGCATGAAATATCCTGGAAAATGAACACAGGTCATTTTTGACCCACGAAGGACTGTGCATATGTTGTGCGAACATCATGATGCTACCACCACCATGCTTGACAGTTGTTTATGTCATTTGTAGGCTTGAAAGCTTCATTTAGACATTTCATTTTCACTACATTAATTTCCCTCTGGATTAATAGTCTTTTTGAACTGAATTTAATTCAAAAAAGACTTCTTCTTTTTCACTGTGGCCAAAAGGATGAATAGTCTCAGATTATGGTTTGTTCAACATGATTCGTTTCACTGTAATTGGATTAGATTCTGGATCAGGTAAGGATTAATCTGGATTTGTGGTTTGTATTTTTTAACTCTTTCATAAAACTTCTATTGTGAATTGATATAAAAATAAAGTGAACTGAAATCAGCCGAGGCAAAAATCTGAGGGATGTTTAAGAGATTTGCCATAAATTATAAACAGATTAACATAAAGTGTTTTCTTTGGTCATGTTTCTTCATAATAAACAAATGAAATATTTGCAGTTCATATTTATTCTTAACAGGATTTAATCCTGTGAGTGATTTAAAATGAGCTCTTTATTGTTTCTTTAACAGTTTTTAGATCCAGGTCCATGCAGGTTCATGTCCTCCATGATGGTGGAACCAGTTCTGCTTCACTCACATTAATATTAAAAAAGCATTAGTTGCCATGGTGACACGTACGCGCTGACGTCATGCAGAATAGTTGATTTAAGGCTGTCAAATGGTTCTATCGCTCTTTTCGCATCTGGACTTGAACGGTGTGGACTATTTTGACTCAGAGCAAAGACTTGGTGAACAAGACTCGAGATGACTGTCGGTGAGGAGGATCCCTTCTTCTGGAGACCACCTGAGGATGTTCGTGATGGGGACGGACCCCCTGCAGGTCAGACATCTTACATCTGCTTTTATATTTTTATACACACATGTAGGAGGTGAAAATTATTATTTTAAATCATTAACTGGTGAAAAAACAGGACCACGCGTTTAATATCAAGATGAAAAGCTTAAATTAAATAATTAAAGCTAAACTATCAAATATTTAACAACTGTTGTGTCTAAAATTAATAAAAACATGTCTCAATTCTCCCGGAAAAAGTGTAGAATTTAATAATGGTTGGCAGGATTTGAAAACAACAACTTTTTGTTTAGTTTTAATGTTTTAACGTTTAATTTTTCATGTTTTAATGTTTTTTGCGTCAAAGTTAGTAAAACAAAATGGCGACAGGACAAAAAGTCATAAAATGCTAAACATGTTTTTAATGTTGCTATGATGGAGATGATGGAATTTTGACTCGGAGCGTCAGACGCGTCCTACAGTTGCGTTGTGGAGTGACGTCATCACGCAGCGTCGCACTGGGAGGCTAATTGTAGCCAGCTAGCTCCAAGAGCTGTGTTGTAGTATTTAGCTACGTGTCTGTAGTTATTTAATATGATAGTTTGTGTACACAAGACACAAAGTGTTTTTATTTATAGTTAAAACAAGTCATTTTAATAACTGCTGCTGTTTATTATTGTCAACATTTAAGTTGGTCACATTCAATCAAGTTACAACTGTTTTAAGTTGAAACAGTTTTTATTAATCTGCCTCCTAAGGCTGCAGAAGTAATTAAATTAACATGTTGTATAATATTTGATGCAAATGGAACTGACATTACTTTCACTTTTAGTCATTTCAGTGCTGCCTGTGATTTAAGATGTTTCTCTGTGAAAACTTTAAAGTTCAATGATAAAACCATTTTTATAAAATCAATTTAAAGAGACAAAAAGCTTTGTGAACTATTTTAGTACACACATTGTACACATGTTGGTGTTAATGAGTTGTTTGTGTATAAATGTTTGTTCTTGTATTTTAGTACACACATTGTACACATGTTGGTGTTAATGAGTTGTTTGTGTATAAATGTTTGTTCTTGTATTTTAGTACACACATTGTACACATGTTGGTGTTAATGAGTTGTTTGTGTATAAATGTTTGTTCTTGTATTTTAGTACACACATTGTACACATGTTGGTGTTAATGAGTTGTTTGTGTATAAATGTTTGTTCTTGTATTTTAGTACACACATTGTACACATGTTGGTGTTAATGAGTTGTTTGTGTATAAATGTTTGTTCTTGTATTTTAGTACACACATTGTACACATGTTGGTGTTAATGAGGTGTTTGTGTATAAATGTTTGTTCTTGTATTTTAGTACACACATTGTACACATGTTGGTGTTAATGAGGTGTTTGTGTATAAATGTTTGTTCTTGTATTTTAGTACACACATTGTACACATGTTGGTGTTAATGAGGTGTTTGTGTATAAATGTTTGTTCTTGTATTTTAGTACACACATTGTACACATGTTGGTGTTAATGAGGTGTTTGTGTATAAATGTTTGTTGTCTAAAAGCTTCTTGTCTAATTGAACAGTTTAACATGTGAAGAACATGTGAAATGATGTAATAAATGTGGAGGAGCAGAGATGGTTCAATCAAAGGTTTTGCTCCTGCAGCTTCACTTTGTAAATGATGTCACTTGATGACTGGAGATGATTGTTCTCGTGTCTTGATCAATGTTCTGATCTCAAGTGTTTTGATTTCCATCAGATGGACCACGATTCTGTTCATAACTTTTATGGACAGAATTTCTAGGCGCAGCCAAGGTGTTGAGAGGATCCGTTTTGGTGACCTTAGAATCGCTTCTCTGTTTTTTGCAGATGATGTGGTCCTACTGGCTTCATCAGTTCGTGATTTACAACTTTCACTGGAGCGGTTTGCAGCCGAGTGTGATGCGGCCGGGATGAGGATCAGTTCCTCCAAATCCGAGGCCATGGTCTTGAGCCGGAAAAGGGTAGCATGCCCTCTCCGGGTCGGGGAGGAGGTCCTGCCCCAAGTGGAGGAGTTTAAGTATCTCGGGATCTTGTTCACGAATGAGGGAAAACTGGAGCGTGAGATCGATAGGCGGATAGGTGCAGCGTCCGCAGTGAAGCGGGCGCTGTACCGGTCTGTCGTGGTGAAGAGAGAGCTGAGTCAAAAGGCAAAGCTCTCAATTTACCGATCGATCTACGTTCCCACCCTCATCTATGGTCATGAGCTTTGGGTTATGACCGAAAGAACAAGATCTCGGATACAAGCGGCTGAAATGAGTTTTCTCCGCAGGGTGTCTGGACTCTCCCTTAGAGATAGGGTGAGAAGCTCAGTCATCCGGGAGGGACTCGGAGTAGAGCCGCTGCTTCTCCACATCGAGAGGAGCCAGTTGAGGTGGCTCGGGCATCTGGTTAGGATGCCTCCTGGACGCCTCCCTGGTGAGGTGTTCCGGGCATGTCCCACCGGGAGGAGACCCAGAGGAAGACCCAGGACACGCTGGAGGGACTATGTTTCTCGGCTGGCCTGGGAACGCCTTGGGATTCCCCCGGAGGAGCTGCTCCAAGTGGCTGGGGAGAGGGAAGTCTGGGCCTCCTTACTTAGGCTGCTACCCCCGCGACCCGACCCCGGATAAGCGGAAGAAGATGGATGGATGGATGGACCACGACACCCGGTCCTCTTTCCACCTCCTGGTCCTGAGGCCCGGCCTGCTCCTGCTGGGCCTCCTGCTGGGCCTCCTGCTGCTTCCTGCACGTCGACGGGCCTCCGCTCCAGAAAGAGGAGCAGGGAGGCCTGCTGCTCCCAACAAGTTAGTGTGAGGAGGCGCAGGTTGAATGACGGGAGTGTTGAACATGTTTCTCTCCCCTCAGGCTCCTCTGCTGCCAACGATGACGTCACCATGGAGGTCCGAGGAGGAGGACACCTCCAGAGGCCGTGCTCCTGGGAGGAGGAGGAGGAGGAGGAGGAAGGTGAGGAGGAGGAAGAGGTGGAAGGTGAGGAGAAGGAAGAGGTGGAAGGTGAGGAGGAGGAAGAGGTGGAAGGTGAGGAGGAGGAGGAAGGTGAGGAGGAGGAGGAAGATGAGGAGGAGGAAGG
>JBBPBX010016116.1:23389-42290 GCA_038048925.1 Garcialebias charrua | reverse complement strand
ATATATATATATATATATATATTTTTTTTTTTCAGAGATTACCTGCAGTCTGTCAGGAGATAGTGACAGAGTGAAGAAATATGTTTATAAAAATGTTACATACTGCAGCTTTAACTAACAAGTCTCAACAAACCTCAGGGCTCATAAAATGCCATTTGTTAAGTTATCTACCTAAGGAAGCCAGAAGATTGTCACACATCATCCACAGTCAAGCTTGTCTTCAGTGATAACAGACACAACTAAAACAGTGAGAGAAACAGCTGCACACAAATAAATGTGAAAACAATATCAAATCTCCTCTTTCCCCTGACTGTGAGTCCGTTTTATCAGCTCTTTGAAATTCTTGATACTCACTAGATGGCAGCATGGGATGGAAATGTAGAAGCAGAGTGGTTTATCTGCAGTCACTGGGAAAATATCAGAGGAAAAAGGAAAACCTTTTTTTTTAATGAGGCCTTGAACCAGGCTTTATGATAATGTTGTAATTAGATCTGTGGGGACAGACTCTGCTCTCTTTCTGTCTGCTGGTTCTCACTTTCTGGTCTCTTTACTCCTCTTTTGCATCTCAGCTTTTCATCGCATGCCTTCCTTAGAAATTATTGCCCTCTCTTCTTTCTGTAATCTGATTTTTATTTATATATTTTTTGTCTCTGATGCAGAGCTGTAGCTTGAAAACCTTTTGGTAGCAATAAAAATAAATGCAAAGAAGTTTGAATAGGAAACAACAACACACAGCTCAGACTGAGCTGAGATATGCACATTCAGGGATTAATTTGTATTTCTGTTTTGTTTTATTTAGCTTTTCTCTCATGAGTCTGCCAGTTAAGTGAAATAAATAGAAGTAATTTGTAAAAATATGAGTGAAAGTGTGTGCAGACACCTCATATTAATGTAATTCCTCTAAAATTAACAGCCTGTAAACTAGAGATAAGTAATGCATCAGTATTCAAGCTGTGAGTTACACAGCTTGATATCATATTTGACACTTAAGCATTAAAAAAATCATTCAAATTGATTTGAGATTATTGAAAAATTAAATACATTTGCACAATAAATGCTGCCACAAGATGGAGGTAAAGGATAACAAACACATTTTGTAGACCCCCCAAACCATTAGAAGTGTCTTTGAAGCATCACATGATGTTCAAATAAAGAAAAAGTTCTATGCATTGCTGATGTCAGCAATCATCATCAGCCTCCTGTCAGACTTTCTTAGCAGTGTTTTATTTCTTCCAGTGATGAAAGGTTTCTGAAAACTCAAGAATTTTATTGCATTTTAATGGTTCATTGTAAAATAATGTATTTGAAAAAAAAAAATGCTTTCCTCAACTCTAATTTAGATGCATAGAAATAAATCTCCTCTGTTTTGACCTTTTATAACAGTCTACTGGTTATTCCTTAGCAATTTAATTTTGTGGTTTTAAATGGGACACTTTTTTATTTATGTTTTGGCTTTAAGCTGCTCTCACAGGATGGACAGAATGTTTTCTTCTATCTGGCTCATAAACTAATCTGTGACTTTCTCACTGAACAAGAAAGGAGTCACTGTCTCTTGTTTTTAGTGTTTTACCTTGATTTACATGGCCCCTTAATTTGACTGTTTTTATAAATACTTTTATTTGATTAAAAAAATATTGTTGAGTTAATGTTGTCTGTACTTTATATGTTGTCCGTCTAAAACAGGTCTCTGTTGAATATGAGTCCTCGTTACTCAATGAGACCAACCTGTATAAATAAAGGTTGAATGAATCACATTTCAGGCTGCCAAAAGTTTAATCTGCACACATTTAGCATGGATTAGTGGGATTAATATTGTGTTCACTTTTATGAATCCAACAAAGTTCAGTCAGGTCATCTGGACGTTGATTTATTTATGATTTTGAGACATTTCATCCTTCATCCAAATGACTTCATCAGGACTTTGGATATTTTGCTTGGATTACTGAGCATGAACTTTGATGTTTTGAACCACTTTTGCTGTGGCTGCCTCAGAGGAGTCGATGGGGGAGAGGGCCCTGCAGAAACCACCATATCACTAGCAAATTGGTTGGCCCACTATGCAAGTGTGCTGCTTGTGGAACTGTCTGTTTGTTGCTCCTCAGACTGATGAAGTCCTTTGGATGAAGGATGAAAAATCTCAGCAACATCACTTTCTTGGATTTTTTTAATTTTTTTTACCTGACTTATTGAGCATGAACTTTGATATTTTTAAGAATATTCATTTTTGACAGAATGTACTTAATGTTGAGAAGAAGAGAGAAGAAGACTAGCTGGATGCAAAATTATTACTTATATATATTTTTTTTTTTCTTCATAAATGCCAATTGACTGCTGCTTTTTATCCCAGAGTTTTAAACTAAGATCTCATGATGGGAAGGGGTGGAGATAAAGTTGTTTTTGTTTAACTTTTAAAATCATCTTTAAAAAGGCTTTAAATATGACCAAAGAAAACCACATACATTTAAATAAAAACTTAAAGCCCAGCTCTCACTCTCACTGATTTATTCAGTAGAAGAAAATATGATATTTTGTGCAGTCTTACACATGCTCTTGTTAGAAAAGCGCTCAAAATATGCATTCAGGATGTTTCTCAGCTACTACCACACCAAGTTATAGCTGAATATCTGTGAAATTGGTTGACTTATAGTCATATGTATGCTCTATATTATCAGCTGGCTGTGACAACCATGTTGAATTGGACTAACCAGCGGCAGATGCTCATCCAGTGATTACTTTCTGAGTTTCATTATGATCTGACCTGCAGTTCATGAGACATTTTGCTAACTCTAAATACAAAGTAACACACACATTATCACCAACCACTGTAGGTGAAAGTTTTATAAAAAGTTGCTCAACATGAAGTCCTTCCTCCCTATGACTATCAAACTTTTCAACTCCTCTCCTTTTCTACACATAGGACAATAAAATGAATCCTGCACCACAATAAACACTTTATTGTTTCTGTCTGCCCCTGATAGGTTTTAGAACTTAACTGTTGGTGTTTTTATATTCTCTGTTATTTTTTATATATTGGGTGATTCCTTGTGTATGTTCCTTCGTACTTAAACTCTGGCACATTAATTTCCTGCTGGATAAATAAAGTTCTATCTAATTGTATCATATCACATCTTATTGTATTGCATCTTATCAAATTGCATCTTATCATATCATATCTTATCGTGGTGAAGATTCTCAGTCATCCAGGACATGATAAATCAAAAAAGCGTTCAATACAAGATCAACTGGACTTTATTTGTAACAGAAAACGTTTCGACTCCCATCCGGGAGGCTTTCTCAATTCCAGACCTGGAATTGAGAAAGCCTCCCGGATGGGAGTCGAAACGTTTTCTGTTACAAATAAAGTCCAGTTGATCTGGTATTGAACGCCTTTTTGATCATATCTTATCGTATCGTATCTTATCGAATCGCATCTTATCGTATTGCATCTTATCGTATTGCATCTTATCGTATCGCATCTTATCGTATCACATCATATCATATTGCATCTTATCGTATCACATCATATCATATTGCATCTTATCGTATCGCAGCTTATCGTATTGTATCTTATCGTATTGTATTGCATCGTATTGTATCGCATCTTATCGTATCACATCTTATCGTATCACATCTTATCGCATCTTATTGTATCACATCTCATCTTATTGCATCTTATCGTATCACATCTTTGTATTGCATCTTATCGTATCAAATATTCATTTAAATGTGTTATCAGTTGACCAATTCTGATTTTTGATGTGTTTTACTTCAATCCATCATTTCATTTGATACTTGCATTCAGAACTGATGCATTCTAATAGTTTTGTCGTCTTGTACGTAAGATTAAAATAATCTCAGGAGGCAGAACAAATTAAAGTAGACAGAAGGTGTTTTAAAGTCAGACACATGGCATTTCAATCAAACTAAAATCTGTATTTCTATTCAGTTTTAATTATTTTATTTTGAAGTATTTTTATTATATTTTCATTTCAAAAGATAAGAAAATTAACAATCTAATAGAACATACTGTTCTGGTTCAAGCTGCTCACTTTAACAGGTTGTTCCGTTTTATTCTTCTTCCTTTGACCTCCTCCACAAACTGAACTTCTGAAGTTTTTTAGCATCATGCATGATGTTATTGAAAAAAAAAACATGTCACCCAGTTCAAGATTTGTTGAAATGAAACCTGTAAAATTCAGCTTTTTTTGTGTGAATATTTTAATGTTCAGATTTTAAATTGCACATTTAAACAGAACTATAGCAAATGTGATCATAAAGATGTTCAAGCTGTGAGATTCACACAGTAAAGTGCACTCATCTTTTACACCTCACCTGCTTTTTCTTGTGCAACCTGCTCTTCTTAAGGTCTGAAGCTGCAAATGAGACTCAAAATGTAATCCTTTTAGGGATTTATGGCAGTGATATCAATATTCAATTGTGATAAATGTATTCATATTCAAAGCTGATTTTTGTCCTGTAAACAACTTAAAAAAAAAAAAAAAAAAACGAAGGATTTTTGTCTACTTAGACAAGTTGCTGGTGAAGATTCTCAATCATCCAGGACATGATAAAATCAAAAAAGCGTTCAATACAGAAACAAACTGAATTGAGAAAGCTCCTCGGATGAAGAGCAAAACATCTTCTGTTACAAATAAAGTCCAATATAAAGTCCAAAATAAAGTATTGAACGCTTTTTTGATTCTACTAAGACAAGTTTTTTCCCCTCCTAGTGAGGTGTATATCAGAAATATTTCATTATAAAAATCCCAGTAGGCCTTTCAGACAGTTCATCAGAGCCTGAGCTCATTATAACCCTGAGAATGACCACTAACACAAGGAGCACCAGTATGTGCTGGTACAACCTTGAAGGATAACGACCGCAGAATGACCTCTCTGGATAGCACATCAATTTTATTCAGGCATACTGTAGAACAGACTCAATTGGTTTTAGGACCATTGGTGAACAGTTCTTTACAACCATAGCCAGATTTTGTTACATACCAGTCATGAAACATTATTGTTTATCTGAGGAGCAGACTGCTTTGAGTTTAACTTCATCGCAGAACTCTCATCTTGAGCAAACATGAAGGCGACAGTGGAAAGGAAAAACTCCCTCATGAGGAAGAAACCTTTAGCAGAACCAGGCTTAGGACAAGCGGCCACCTGCTTCGACCGTCTGGGTTTGTGAGGAACAGATACACAATGGCAGGTCAAGAATCACAGGTTAATATAGAAATACTGTAGTATCAAATGAAAACGGTTCAGTTGTGACAATTCATTTAAGGAAAAAAGGTCAATTTATCCTCCAGTAGTCTAAGTCTACAGGTATAGCAGCATAACAAGCCAACCCTAAGGATTTATCAAAAAGGAAAGTCTTAAGCCCAGCCTTAAAACTGAACAGTGTGTCAGCCTCACTTACAGAAACTGGAACTTGGTTCCACAAGAGAGGAGCCTGATAACTGAAAGATCTTCCTCCCATTCTGCTTTTGGAAACTCTAGGAACCGTAAATACAGTGGTGGGCAACGCTAATCAAAAAATTAGTTCCACAATTTCTAAAATGCTTATTAATTTTTTTAGGTCCACAATTTCAAAAGCACAAATGTCTTATGAAAATTAGGGGAAGCTAATCTAATCCGCTATTTATATTCGACAATTGGTAGCCGGCAGCGTTATGCAATATTTGCACTACACTGCCAACTGAAAAGTAACTAAAATGATCCTAAAAGGATGAAATTACAAAAATCAAAGGATTTATTTAATACTTTACGTACATATATTCTATTCGGCCACGAAATTAACAAAAAAGAGAATGATCTTTTAATCCCTAAGACCACTTTTAAATCTCAAATACACGGGCGTGTCGCCACCGCATTTATACATAAAAGTAACCAAAATACATAAAACTAACGACTCACCGTCGAGTGGTGGACACAAAACACACAATAAAATCCTCCGGCCGCGTTAATTTGGCTTGAAACAGCGGGGTTCTCTGCGGATTTATCCAAGTAACCCAGCACAACCAGCTAGCCACAGAGTTAGCGTCCAGTTCACCTCTGACCCGGAAGATGTCAAGATTCTATAGGCAGTCAACAGATTTAATGAAAAGTAACCAAAATACATAAAACTAACGACTCACCGTCGAGTGGTGGACACAAAACACACAATAAAATCCTCCGGCCGCGTTAATTTGGCTTGAAACAGCGGGGTTCTCTGCGGATTTATCCAAGAAACCCAGCACAACCAGCTAGCCACAGAATTAGCCCCCGAGTTCACCTCTGACCCGGAAGATGTCAAGATGGAATAGTCCATTTTTAGTAGGGGGATACAGAAATCGACCGGTTTTTGTATTGCGTTTTAATGATCGTTTTCATCGTAACTATAATTATTTTTATGTTAAATGTACATTAACAAGCATGAGCAATGTTAGTGATGTAGGTGACTGGCCGGGGCGGGGCGGGGGGGCCCCTGCTGATTGGGGCCCCAAGCAACGGCATCATTTGCCTACATGGTAGATCCGTGTCTGTTCTCCCCTCTGCTCCCCCTCCAACCCTCCCTCCTCTCTGCTCTTTACGGTGAGGGAGGGGAAAAAGGCAAAACAAGCAGCTACGGAGCCAGCATAAGAGCCTGTAATAAGTTTATTCGTTTTTACTGATAGATAATTAGTTATTAGCGGTACTGCATTTTAAATAAAAATAGCACAAATCCGCTTATGAATTATAAAAGTTAGTCACTCCGCTGTTACGCTTACAAAAACGTTAGGTCTGTTGTAAGCGGATTAGCGCATTACCGGTCCCTGGCGTTCATATGCCCACCTTTGCGTAAATAAGTCTGCAGTTTGAGAGCAAAGTGCTCTGTTAGGAAAACATGGAACAATAAGATCTTGAATATAGGATGGAGCTAGGCTTTTGCGAGCTTTGTAGTTTAGAAGCAACACTTTGAATTCAATTCTGAATTTGACCGAGAGTCAATGGAGAGAAGCTCAAACTGGAGAGATTTGATATTTTCTACTAACTCCAGTTCAGATTCTGGCAGCAGCATTTTGGATTAAAGCTACACTATGTAACTTTGTAATGTAGTCTGTAACTTTTCTAACAATATATTTTTAACATATTTCTTCACTCTGTCACTATCTACTGACAAACTGATGTTAGACAAAGTAATCTCTGAAAAAAACTATAGTCCCCTTGCTTCTCTATCAGCATTTATAAAAACACTAAAAACACAGAGTGACCCGGACAATGACCAGCCAATAAAAACAGAGTTGTTTGTCACGCCCCAACCCACGCCCCCGCCTGTCCCAGCCTCAGCGCCGCGGCTCGTTCTCATTCAAAGGATTGCAAAGCGATGCAGGACTGTTTTGTATGTGACACAAATGTATTAAATATCCCTTCTTCATCCCAGAGCTGGACTTTTATTTTGTTTTTTTGCCAAAAGTCAAGTGATCGCTTCATCCTTCACTCACAGGAATGAGGAAATTGATTTGTCACGACTCACGAGCGAATTAAATCATGTCCAAAGTGGCTGGTGAAGCTCTGCTGATTTCAGGGTGTTTTTGTGTTGTTGGACGAGTGATTCATGGTTTTATTATATTTTTTAAACCGTTATATTAACATATAATCACAGAACTTCGCAGCGTCTGCCACAGGACATGTAGTGGGGGCGGAACATTCCAGACATTCCAGACATCGACTGACAGACATGAGGAAGTCACGAGCGAATTAAATCATGTCCAACGTTGCTTCGTGAAGCTCTGCTGATTTCTGCTGGTTTTTGTGTTGTTGGACAAGTGCTCCATGGTTTTATAATATTTTTAAAACTTTTTATTAACATATAATCACAGAACTTCGCAGCGCAGACAGGACATGTAGTGGGGACGGAGCATTCCAGACCTGCACTGACAGAAAGAGGAAGTTACGAGCGAATTAAATCATGTCCAACGTGGCTTCGTGAAGTTCTGATGATTTCTGCTGGTTTTTGTGTTGTTGGACAAGTGCTCTATGGTTTTATTATATATTTAAAACGTTTTAACACTAGAATGACTGAATTTTCAAGATCCTGAGGACAAACCCCCTCCTTCTCCTCAACCATTAGTAGGCCATTAACTGCCTTTTGTTATAAATATGCGTGCACACAACTCAGACACCCCCACCACACCAGACTGCATTCCAATGTTTCCACCAGGTAAGTAAGACTCTGCTTGCACTTCCCCCTTAGTCAGAAGAGAGGCCCTGACCTGAATTCACACATAACAGACCCTGAATTTATCTCACAGTTGAACATTTTGGGACATCCACTGAACGGAAAGCTTTGTCTGCTCCAGAACAATTTTATGCATAGAATTGTCTTATTCTGCTGTGCTGATTATCCTGTAACCCTGATCCTGTAACCCTGATGTTCTGTCAAATAAATTATTTTGCTTACAAGTACTGTCTCTCTCCTTGTCCTTGGCACATGTATATACGGTGCATGCCAGCTCATGCAGGTGGCCCATTGCTGTGTTCTACAACATGCTTGACCTATTGTTGTCCGTCACCTGACGGACCGACACAGGTCACATGACATGAAGTCAACTGACGGACCGACATAGGTCACACGACATGAGGTCAACTGACGGACCGACATAGGTCACATGACCTGAGGTCAACTGACGGACCGACACAGGTCACATGACCTGAGGTCAACTGACGGACCGACATAGGTCACACGACATGAAGTCAACTGATGGACCGACACAGGTCACACGACATGAGGTCAACTGACGGACCGACACAGGTCACATGACATGAGGTCAACTGACGGACCGACACAGGTCACATGACCTGAGGTCAAGTGACGGACCAACACAGGTCACACGACATGAAGTCAACTGACGGACCGACACAGGTCACATGACATGAGGTCAACTGACGGACCGACACAGGTCACATGACCTGAGGTCAAGTGACGGACCAACACAGGTCACATGACCTGAGGTCAACTGACAAAACGACACAGGTCACACGACATGAAGTCAACTGACGGACCGACACTGGTCACACGACATGAGGTCAACTGACGGACCGACACAGGTCACATGACCTGAGGTCAACTGACGGACCGACATAGGTCACACGACATGAAGTCAACTGATGGACCGACACTGGTCACACGACATGAGGTCAACTGACGGACTGACACAGGTCACACGGCATGAGGTCAACTGACGTACCGACACAGGTCACATGACCTAAGGTCAACTGACGGACTGACACAGGTCACATGACCTGAGGTCAACTGACGGACAAACACAGGTCACATGACCTGAGGTCAAGTGACGGACCAACACATGTCACACAACATAAAGTCAACTGACGTACCGACACAGGTCACATGACCTGAGGTCAACTAATGGACCGACATAGGTCACATGACCTGAGGTGAACTGACGGACCAACACAGGTCACATGACCTGAGGTCAAGTGACGGACCAACACAGGTCACACGACATGAAATCAACTGACGGACCGACATAGGTCACATGACATGAGGTCAACTGATGGACCAACATAGGTAACATGACCTGAGGCCAACTGACACAACGACATAGGTCACATGACATAAAGTCAACTGACGGACGAACACAGGTCACATGACCCGAGATCAACTGACAAAACGACACAGGTCACACAACATGAGGTCAATTGACGTACCGACATAGGTCACATGGCATGAGGTCAACTGACGGACCGACACAGGTCACATGACCTGAGGTCAACTGACAAAACAACACAGGTCACACGACATGAAGTCAACTGACGGACCGACACAGGTCACATGACCTGAGGTCAACTGATGGACCGACATAGGTCACATGACCTGAGGTCAACTGACGGACCGACACAGGTCACACGGCATGAGGTCAACTGACGTACCAACACAGGTCACATGACCTGAGGTCAACTGACACAACAACACAGGTCACATGACATGAAGTCAACTGATGGACCGACACAGGTCACACGGCATGAGGTCAACTAACGTACCAACACAGGTCACATGACCTGAGGTCAACTGACACAACGACACAGGTCACATGACATGAAGTCAACTGAGGGACCGACACAGGTCACATGACCTGAGGTCAAGTGACGGACCAACACAGGTCACATGACCTGAGGTCAACTGACAAAACGACACAGGTCACACGACATGAAGTCAACTGACAGACCGACACAGGTCACATGACCTGAGGTCAACTGATGGACCGACATAGGTCACATGACCTGAGGTCAACTGACGGACCGACACAGGTCACATGACCTGAGGTCAAGTGACGGACCAACACTGGTCACATGACCTGAGGTCAACTGACAAAACGACACAGGTCACACGACATGAAGTCAACTGACGGACCGACTCAGGTCACATGACCTGAGGTAAACTGACGGACCAACACAGGTCACATGACCTGAGGTCAACTGACATACCGGTATAATGGACCAGATTGCACATTTATATACGGTGCGGCCCATTGCCGTGTTCTACAACATGCTTGACCTGGCAGCGATAAATGCTTATGTGTTATACAAGGCTTGCACTGGGTCCAAGGATTTTGGACTGAGGGGTAGGGGGTGGGGGGTGTAGAATTAATGGGTCATTAGCAGGGTCATTAGCATGTGAATCGACATTATATAGCCCACTGAAAGGGACCGGGGGATTTAGAAGCCAAGTTCACTTGCGCAAAAAAGCGCAGCCTTAGTCAAATTATTGTTAATAACATATATTCACAGAATATTGAAGCGCTCCGAGCGGACACACAGCAGGGGATGGAGCTACAGAACTTAAGTTCAACAGAGAACGGACTGTAGCTCCTCCTCTGAGGGGAGGGAGCAGAATGCTTTTACCTGCTGGAAATTTTTCTTGCTGGAAATTTTTCTAAGTCCCAACATCCTGCTGAAATTACATAGTTCACCTTTAAATTAAGACTTTTTAAAGAAGTATTTGGACACCAAGATAACAAACCATTGCAATAGTCCATGGTTCTATGAAATATTATTTTATAAATGTTTTATGAATTTTTATTCATAAATGTTTTATGAAATATTATTTATGCAGGATTTGAGAGATTGGCAAAATCCTCAAAAGAACTCACAACTCAAGAGATTTCTCACAGGACACTATTTTCTGCTTAAAACAAATACTCTTTATTTTACCACCGAAAATCAATGGCAAGCAAGCCAGAAGCAAACAAGTAACACTTACATACAATGATTAACGCTTAAACAAAGATTCTTACCATTTGACAGTGTGGATTGGGAGAGCCGTTTCAATCCCAAGGCAGAATGAGCGTTAAACAAACGGACGATTACTTTCATCGCCGGTTTCAGTGTTTTAGTGTTTAAATGGTTACTGTTGCACCGAGGGACTGAGAGAAATGCAATTTCAATCCTCTGTATGTCCTGTACATATTGCAGTTTTGACAATAAAGTTGACTTTGACTCTCTAAACCCTGGGAGCTCAGTCTGTCTCTTTTTACCCCTTTAGATAAGGATTGCTTGTGAAACAGAATTGGCCAGGCTCTTTTCCACAAGCAATCACCCAGTTTCAACAGGAACTGGAATATCTCTTCCTTACCCCTAATCAAACCGTTAGAACAAAACTCTGGAGATGACTTGATCAATAAACTGACTATTCCTTTTATGATGAAATCAGCACAGTTTAACTTCTGATCTCCCAGCTTCCCGGCAGTGACAGATATAGGAGAATTACACTAAATGTCTGGATGTTTCAGACTTTTTAGACTGATCAGAGAACAAACTTATTTCTTCATTATTCATTCCATCCTCTGGTCTCTGATCAGTTCTAAAAATGTTCACCTTCCATTTTATTCAAAAACTAATACATACAAATGTTAAACAAATTAATACAGTAAAGCACAATATTAATAGTTACATGTCATAGGTTATGTTCATCTGTGGCTTGAACCAATCACTGTGTAATTTCAAAAACCAATATTGAATCCAACGAGCATCAGAAATGTTCCACAATCTTCTTCACTCATGGTTATGAGTGGTTACCATTCTTCGGAAAGGTTCCATTTGCACTTTTACATGTAATACTTGTAGATTACATGTAGTCCGATTTACCACCACTGGAATGTCATGTCCGTTGAAACACTTCCTGCATAATTAGAAAGTACAAGGACTGCTCACACTTGCCACTACGCATGACTGATTCGTAGGACATTCAAAGTTATATTGTTTTATGACACGGTTAACTTGTTTCCATAGTAGTCTGCAAGGCCTCCCTTTTCTCCTCCAGGACACATCCCGGTGTTGCGGAGGAGAGGTCGCCTTGTAGCACCATGGCACAGACGACAAAGAACGTGATAACACATGAGATACCACCTTCATGGCACTTTCCAGGTTTGGCCATGCCGTCCTCTGCAGCACCATGGCAGCTACAACAAAGAATGTGATAACCCATGAGATACCATCCTCATGGCACTTTCACAGGTTTGGCCATGCCGTCCTGTGCGCGCCTCTGATCCTCCCACTAGCAGATGCCAAGGAAACACCAGGCTGTGAAGAAACACAATGCTTTTTGACAAATAGAACGACAATGATTAGTTTTCTCGTAGATAAAAGGTTTAATTTTTACTTTCCCTACCAAAACTGATCTGACCTGTAGAGGTCTCTCTACCCCAAACTCAAAAGGTCCCTGTTTTAAATGGAGTGTCATACCTACCAATAAATCCATGCCCAATATCCATTATTCAAAACTTAGCAGGTCTGACAGATCAGGGTACAACTGTGACTTTCTGTTTTTCACCTTTCCTTTTTTCTTTTTCTGTCTCACAACTCGCAACCTCACTGCTTCATTGTTCTCTGAAGACAACGTCAGGAAAAGGAAAAAGGAAAGAAGAAAAACAAAAAGTCCTCTGTCTCACAACTCGCAACCTCACTGCTTCATTGTCCTGTGAAGTCTCAGAACCAGAGGAGACCTCCACCACTCTTGTGGCCTTATTCCTGACCGTCTGTTCAGGTTCACACAGAGGTGTAGAAGGAACAACAGGAGTTTGAAACACATCCCTTAATACTTGAGTCAAATGTTCCACATCCCTCAATGCTTGAGTCAGGTGTTCTACATTGAATCTAGCACACTGGATTTTTAATGCCTTTTCTTGACATCGTTCTTTCAACTCTTCTGTTGGTAATCCATCTATTTCAGCTATTGGAACCCCAGACTGTATCAAAGCTTTCCATAAAGCAGAACGAGTTGGTCCCTGTGCATTACTTCGAGCGTCCCTTTCTGGCCCATGACCCACATGTTGAAAACCATACTCCTGTTTTTCTAATTTTCCTGTTCCCTAGTCTCCCAGTGTTCCTAACTCCATGATTCGGCTACGAATCTCAGACATAGAAACCTCTGGAGCATCCAACATCACTGTCAGCATCGCAGAACGGTAATACGCAGGGGTTGTTCTTATCAGCTGATCCCTCACAGCCTTTGGAATAGGTAGCAGTTGATATTGATCCACAGCAACAACAGTTAAAGCATCCCTCATACATAATTGAATCAATCTTTGTACACATTCCCTAAGAGTGACCCACTGTCCTGTTATCTCTGGCCAGTCAGTGAGAGCTGGATAGGCCTGGCGAACAGCTTCAGCATAAACATCAAATAGAGATCTAGAATCATTACCTAAATCTCTCACTTCTCTGCGGAAATCAGCATTCACTGTAGCTTCTGTGGACAACCCAGCAAAAGACATCCCATCCCTTGCATCTATTTCTACCTGTCCTGCTCCTTCCTCAATTAATCTTGACAACCACACATCTGTATGTTCTCCCGGCTACTGACAAAGCCTCCTGGACAAGTAAGCTACCTCCTCCTGAGTGTAATCTTCAGTTATCATTCCAAGTTCAGGTTGCGGTTGATCTTGTGGAACATCATCCATAACTTGTACACCATTCTCATAAACAAGTTGACCATCTGCGTCTACTCTTGCTTGTAAAACATCTGGTCTCACTATCTGTTCCTTTCTCCTCCGTTGCACCGGTTTTACACTTTTACTGCAGGATAAGGGGCGTAATGAAGAATTAGTGGAATCATCATCACTTGCGTTATCTCCCCACAAATCTCCGTCCCAGCTAGAGGGATTCCACCCCATTCCTAACCCAGCTATAAAAGCCTGTACTCTTTTGGGTGATACAGATCATTTCATTTTACTCTTTTTTTCTCTCTTTAACATGGAAACCTGAACCAA
The DNA here is from genome assembly GCA_038048925.1 of Garcialebias charrua. Taxonomy (NCBI): domain Eukaryota; kingdom Metazoa; phylum Chordata; class Actinopteri; order Cyprinodontiformes; family Rivulidae; genus Garcialebias; species Garcialebias charrua. Next base: position 28,041 of record JBBPBX010016116.1, on the reverse strand, counting down.
TGCTTCCTCTGCAATCCGGGCCATGTTTTCTAGCTGTGTAGTTAATAACTACACATGCTGACGCTGTAATGAAGAGGCCAACTCAGCTTATTCAAGTGCCTTTTTCTGTTTCAAACTTATTTCATGCTGCCGTTTCCAGGCAGTGGCACAAACCCACAAACGCCGTTACAGTCCATCTACAAGCGTTTTCATTTTCACGTCTACTGCTCATAGAACTTCTAACAAAGTCTCAGGATCTCCATCTCGCAGAGACCCTTCCCAAGACTCAGAGCATCCTGCTCCATCTCTCAGGCACAATGCTATCTCTCAAGCACAATGCTATGGACTGATAACAGGATATTTCCCATCCTGGTACTATTTCAGTCCTGTCCTGTGTCTTATCTCACTTCACTGATTTTCTCTTGAACATTCTTTTGAACATTATGCAGTCTCTCTGTATAATCCAGCCAACAACACCAAAAATGTTCTATGAAATATTATTTGATAAATGTTTTATGAATTTTTATTCATAAATGTTTTATGAAATATTATTTATGCAAGATTTGAGAGATCGACAAAATCCTCAAAAGAACTCACAACTCAAGAGACTTCTCACAGGACAATATTTTCTTCTTAAAACAAATACTCTTTATTTTACCACAGAAAATCAATAGCAAGCAAGCCAGAAGCATTCATTCAATCAATCAATCAATCAATCAATCAATCAATCAATCAATTTTATTTATAAAGCACCCTTCATACTAAAAGCAGCTCAAAGTGCTGTACAGAATTATAAAACAATAAACTCACAAAATTAAAGCAAACGACACACACAAAATAAATAAATAAAATTAAATACAGTAGTATGGAAAATGTATAGAGTGAACAGAGATGAACCAGTTCAGGAAATGCAGTTAAAAAGATGGGTCTTGAGCCTGCTCTTAAAAACAACAACATTCTCTGCAGCCCTCAGGTTCTCCGGCAGACTATTCCACAGACGGGGGCCATAGTACTGGAAAGAAGCCTCACCGTAAGTGTGAGTTCTGACTTTTGGAACTGTTAGTAGTCCAGTACCAGAGGACCTTAATGTCCGCGGGGGTTCATAGGGCAATAGCAGCTCTGCAAGATAAGATGGTGCGAGACCATTGAGACATTTAAAAACCACTAAAAGAATCTTAAAATCAATCCTGAGACGCACAGGGAGCCAATGCAATGATTTTAAAACAGGTGTAATATGAGCCTGCCTTCTGGTCTTGGTTAACAAACAAGTAACACACTTACATACAATGATTAACGTTTAAACAAAGATTCTTACCATTTGACAGTGTGTATTGGGAGAGCCGTTTCAATACCAAGGCAGAATGAGCGTTAAACAAACGGACAATTACTTTCATCGCCGGTAGACTCTCTAAACCCTGGGAGCTTAGTCTGTCTCTTTTTACCCCTTTAGATAAGGATTGCTTGCGAAACAGAATTGGCCAGGCTCTTTTCCCCAAGCAATCACCCAGTTTCAACAGGAACTAGAATATCTCTTCCTTACCCCTAATCAAACCATTAGAACAAAACTCCGGAGCTGACTTGATCAATAAACTGACTATTCCTGTGATGATGAAATCAGCACAGTTTAACTTCTTATCTCCCAGCTTCCTGGCAATGACAGATATAGGAAAATCACACACAATGTCTGGATGTTTCAGAATTCTTAGACTGATCAGAGAACAAACTTATTTATTCATTATTCATCCACTAACTACCAGAAATAGGAAATACTTTTTAACATTTGAATAGCCAGTTATGTGTTGCGATAGATGAAGCATATTGTCCTTGGTTACTCATGACCCAGGACAAATTTGATATTCGGCCCATTTCCAAGGCCGGTGGGGAGTCAGACTCAGATAAGCTTGATTGTTGATTTTCTTCAGGTAGTCAGATTTTTTTCTTCAGCCTTGAGTCCATCTGGACGTTCTGTTTCCAAAATAGCCTAATTGTTTCATCAAGGTCAATATGATAAAAAATAAAATAAAATGATAAAACAAAATATTTTAGCTGCTCCCTTTTTAGGCGTTGCCACAGCAAACTAAGTCACACAAAACCTTGGCAATTGTTTTTATGCCAGATGCCCTTCCTGACACAACCACAGACCACCGAGCTACCACAGACCCTGTGTGGAGCAGAGAGCTGCTATCTATAGGGCACCTGGGGAACAGATGGTGGAGGTTGAGGGCCTTGCTCAAAGGCTCAGAGCAGGGCAAATGAGGATGGAGACAGGTGTGGCAGCTTCACCTTTTCCACACTCATGTTGATGGTCCAGGGAGTTGAATCGGCAACCTTCCAATCACAGGCTTGTCTTCACTTACTTCTGGGCCATCACTGCCCTGAATATGATCAAATCATGTTTCTTTAACAAGGGGCACTTTAATCAAGCATATTAGTCAAAAAATTACTAGTAATTATTTGAATACTAGCCCAGAATTATATCAATCAACACCTTAACTTCAACTTCTGGGTTCCTGTATAATGTCCAGTATCTTCTTATAGAGCCACAGGCTACTTCATTAGATCCACTTCGTCAATTGCTTGTTAACACAAACGGATGACCAGCCAATCAAATGTCAGCAACTCAAAGGATTTAGTAGTGTTGAAGTTCAAACTCAGTGTCAGAAGGGGGTGAAATATTATTTAATTAACTCTGAATGTAGCGTATTGGTTCAGAAACAGGTTTCACCAAAATTGGACAATAACAAAACTGGAATAACACAGTTTAATCTGATGAGTGTCCCTGAACTCCGGTGGCCTCCACAGTCACCGGATCTTAATCCAATCCAGCACTTTTGGGATGTGGTGGAACAGGGGATTTGCATTATGGATGTGCAGCTGGCAAATGTGCAGCAACTGCAATATGTTGTCATGTCTCTGTGAACCAAAACCTCTAGGAAGGCTTGTAGAATCCACACCACAAAGCACTAAGGTAGCTCTGAACCCATGCTAGCAAGGTGCAGCTACTAAAGTGGATGGCTATTGAGGGCTGATGGTTCCAAAACACTTTCTTTACAATTCTATGAAAATTTATAATCACTCAAAACTGCTACCAAAGGCTTGAATTCCCTTTGACCCACATGTTGGGATTGAGTTTGGAAACATATACAGTATATCACATTTTTTTAGATCTACCAGCGCATACCAGTAAAAGTATATAAGTCCAGTATACTTTTCTCCATCAATTAATACTATACAAGAGTTCTTAAGCTTCTAATGCAGTACACTGATTACTGATAAGTCTGTACTGACACCATATTAGCAAATACTTTAACTTTTTCACACTTCCCCTCATCTCTGCTGTTCTAATTGTGCTGCTGTCCCGCTGGCCTATTTCTGTTTCATCCTAAAAAAACAGAAAAAGAACTCTGTGACTTTGATCATGCATTTGGAGCCTTTATGCTCTCCCACTTGAAATGAGGGCTCTCTCTGAAACCTGCTTCTTTTTAAGTGATACTCTTAATTCACAGAGAAGAAGAAAAAAAAGAGCTCACCTTCTTCCAGCGGTCAACAGCAGCAACAAAAAAGCAGTTCAAGAAATGGTTGAGACCTTGCCAGCAGCGTTTTTGTCCCAGGGAAGCTCGTGCTGGTGTTTAACTTAACTTTTGAAGGACACGTGCTTTTGCTATTCACACGTGTGCTTTTATAGAAGAAGTGGAATGTTTCTTTGATGGTCATCTGAAAGCAAAATAGTTTATTTACATCACTTTTTTTTTTTTACAATGCTTTAAATATAACAGTAAAAGACTGAGTGGTGGGAAGTGGAGTGTTACAAAATAATTGTGACATGTTATAAATTTAGATTAAATTTTATATATGTTTCCACTAAATAAACAAGTATACAGACACATTCTATGTTAGATATTAGTTTGCATTAGCCATGTTTGTTTTGGGCTTAATTTTTAATTTATTTATTTATTGTGCCAATATGATGTCATGTTTAAATTTTTTTATTACAAAAAAATAAAATAAAAATAAAATAAAAAGACCTGCCACCTCTACTTTGGCAAGATGCAAATAACACTTTTGCTTGTATTAATTTAAGCTTTTGTTTGTACAGATGTCATCTTCTAATAAAAGTAACTGAAGTAAATTATGTTCTCCTCAGTGTTATTTTGTTCTAAAAATAAAGGATAAAAGAACACTGGACCACATTTCCGGGTTGTCAGCAGTGATGCATAATAGATGCGACTTACACAGCGAAGCAACATATTCACATTTTTTCCCACTTTATTAGACATATTTGGACTGATGAGTGTTATATGGGGGTGCGACGTGTACTGCTGAAAGTACAGTACGTAGGTTTAAGAAATTAGATTTATAAACTTTAGAACATTGCAAGAGTGTGGAAAGGGTTTATAAAGCACATATATATATATATATATATCCATCCATCCATTTTCTTCCGCTTATCCGGGGTCGGGTCGCGGGGGTAGCAGCCTAAGTAGGGAGGCCCAGACTTCCCTCTCCCCAGCCACTTGGAGCAGCTCCTCTGGGGGAATCCCAAGGCGTTCCCAGGCCAGCCGAGAAACATAGTCCCTCCAGCGTATCCTGGGTCTTCCTCTGGGTCTCCTCCCGGTGGGACATGCCCGGAACACCTCACCAGGGAGGCGTCCAGGAGGCATCCTAACCAGATG